>LOJH01005483.1:0-23980 GCA_001685095.1 Ellobius talpinus | reverse complement strand
ACACACACACACACACACACACACACACACACACGAGCAAACTGTACTCTGTAAATAAGTGCAAATATTACATCAATTAAAAGTAAAAAGAGACCAGTGAGATTGCTCAGCAGTTAAAGACATGTGCCATTTTTGCAGAGGACCCAAATTTGATTCTCAACACCCACATTGGGTAGCCTGTTACTTCAGCTGATTCCCAGCACCCACATCGGGTAGCTTGTTACTTCAGCTAATTTCCAGCACCCACACTGGGTAGCCTGTTACTTCAGCTGATTCCCAGCACCCACATCAGGTGGCCTGTTATTTCAGCTGATTCCCAGCACCCACATCGGGTGGCCTGTTACTTCAGCTGATTCCCAGCACCCACATCGGGTGGCCTCTTATTTCAACTGATTCCCAGCACCCACATTGGGCAACCTGTTACTTCAGTTCCAAAGGATCTGATGTCTCTGGCCTCCTACAGCACTCTGTTACACATCCCCCTCCAGCCCCTGCCCAGATACTTTAATAAAAATTAATGATGAGGAGTGAGGAAAGTATCTTTCTTTCTGTCTATCTGTATAACTATATATTTAAAAATCTGTATCTTCTCATGCTCAATTAAATGAGAGATTTGTCGATTTTATTAGTTTCTTCAAGGATAAATTTCTAGCCTTTTGTTTTTCTGGTGCTATAGATCAAGTGCAGGGTCTTACACATATTCATGCTCTACTTGTATTTTTAAAATTCTCCCTGTTGTATCCCCCCATTTCATTAATGTTGTTTTCCTTATTTGTACCTTCCTTATATTATGTGTGTGTATTATCTTTTGTTTATCTAACATTTTGCTTTTTTTGTTTTTTAATATAAACCATGCAAGACTATACATTTTCTTCTAAGTACCATTGTAGCTATATCCCCCAAATAAGAATATATAGCAGTGTCATTAACGTTTGATTGAAAGCATCTTCTCCTTTTCTTATGATTTTTTCTTTGACTTAATCCTCACAGTGGCTCCTGAGCAGCTATTGTAGGAACCTTCTGAGAGGTTTTGGAGGCTTTGTTAGAGTTTATTCTTTGAGGATCTCAAAGGAGGGGAGATTCCTATTTGCCTCTCTCAGATACTTGTGGCCACTGCACCTCAAGGGATACCTGCAAACCAATAGTCTAATGTTAAAGCTAATATCTGTGGCTGAGTGTTTTAAATTTCTTACCCTAGACCATATTAGCTAGGCTTTAGTTAGAAATGTTCTTGGAGGAACTTGTTACTTGAGACCTTTATTATTACCCTAGGTGTAGAATGTTTCCTGACACAAAACAGGCACACAGGGAATATTTGTTGAGTGAAGAATGAATGAATGGAGAGGCCCCCTTTTTTCTTTGGTAGCCTGTGGCCATCACTAAGAAAGGTAGGTGTCTTCATCAGGGCTTGTTCCTCCTACTTGCGGAGGCTTGGAATCACTGCCTAAAGTGAGGGTTTTACTTTCTTCTTCCTTTGTTTGGACTCTGATTCCGTCTTCTATCCCCCACCTGAGAGCCAAGCAATGTTCTCTAAGTTCACTAATGTTCACTAAGTTCACTAAGGATTGACAGCTTCTCACAGGCAAGAATCCTTTTAAGATTTTTCTAAGAATTTTTTTCTCATAGTTTCTGACCTATATTTCATTTCTAGCAGGACCATGTTACTAAAAGATATAATTTGCATTGCAAATGGAAATTTTGTGCACAACGTAGTTTTCTATTTAATTGTTAAAAGGAGGATTCTTTGTAAGAATTCACTTAGACGAGGAATGGTGTTGAAGAGTGAGTACTCATTATAAGAGAGCATAACAGTCTGTGACATGTCCACTTTACCCATGGAAAAGATAGGGCCTTTCCGCACTTGTGTATTCTAAGTTCAATACTCCTCATAAACTCATAATACCAGCTGACTCTTATTGTCTCTTGTCCATCAGACACTTTACTCACATATTCATGAATCCTCAGAAGCAGCTTTGAACCATGCTGTTAACTCTTCTGTAAAAGTGAAAAAGGAAAGTAGGAGCACTTCTCCAACTTTTCCAGTGGTTCCAGGCAGGATGGTTTCAGCATATGCTCTGTGGCATCTGCCACTGCATGCTTTGAAGGGACAGTACTCCATCCTACTGAGGGGTAGCAGCCATAATTTGTGCCATATGAGCCCATTCCTATGTTGAGAAGGACATATAAATAGTCTGTGAAAACAAGTGACAACACTGTCTTTTTCAATTTCCTCCTTCATAAATAAGTATTCATACTTAAATAAGAATTACAGCTTCAGGGACAGCACAATAATGTCCTCTATAAAGCTGTTCCACTGCTTCTTAAACCTTCAGGTATTTTTTATTAATTAAATTTGTTCATTTATTTTGCAATCTTCAAGTAGTTTTAAGACCAGAGAAAATAGGAATAAAGCAACTGTATGTTTGAAAATTCCCTGCTCAAAATCGGTAAAGTTAAAGCAATTGTAGGATATTGACATGGGGTTTCACTATGTTAGAAAGATCCAGAGTCAGTAATAGCACTGTACAAAGATGCATTTGTTCTTTTCAGTTATTACTAATTAATATGTTCATTCAGTAAATCAGTATTTGTTGAGTACTTTTTGTGCTCAACATTATACTAAGCTCCACAGATAGAGCAGTTAACCAAACATATTTGATTTGAGCCTTTGTATACTTTGTATAGTTTACCTTGAGAAACAGACATAAAACAAATAATTTAGATCATTACTGAATTTGCAAAAGGACTATCAAAAAGAAATAAGGTATGTAATAGAAGGATCAGAGAACAAAGAACTACCCTTAAAAATACATGTCATTTATTATGCATGCAAGAGTTTAAAAATGAATATCATAGATAAATCTCACTCATTGTATATAGAAAACTAAATAAAATCTTAATGAAACGAATTTAGCACCTTGAAGAGTAAATATGTGGCCAGATGAGATTCATTGTAGAAATGAAAGGGTATCAATATTAAGAAATCGCAGTATAACTTACCATGTTAAAACAGTCGAAGAAAATTTATATTTTCACCTCTATGATAAAAGACATTTTATTTTTTAATTTGTTAATTCATTTATGTGTGGGAGAGTTCTCAGCCTGAGGGTGAAAGTCAGAGGACAATGTGGTTCTCTCCTACTGTGTGAGTTTCTGTCATGGTATTTAAGTCAATCATGTTTGGCTGTATGTGCCTTCTTGCCGAGACATCTGGAAAGGCCATTAAAAGTATTTTGTGAACTTCATCATCTAAGTCATATATGTATGATGTGCATGTATGTTGTGTGCACATACATGTGGAGGTCCAAAGTTGACTGCCAGTTTCTCCACTTTATTGGGGTAGGATCTTTATGAACCCTAAGCTTATTGAGTCAAACTAGTGTAGCTACCTAGATTGATTTAGGGATTCCCTCTATCTCAAGACTTAAAACAGGCACAATTTGCCTTGTTTAAGATTTATTGTAATTATGTGTTTGTGTTTGGAATGTGTACGTGTGCTGCTGCCCTTTTGGATGTCTGAAGAAGACCTTGAATTCCCTGGCGCTAGAGTTACAGGCAATTGTGAACCTGATGTGGGTACTGGGAACTGAACTCCAGTCCTCTGAAAGGAAGCAACAGCTCTTAACTGTGGAACCATCTCTCTCGCCCCAGCCTGGCTATTATACAGGTTCTGGGGATTGAAACTCTCCCCTCATGCTTGCTTAGCAAGGGCCGGGCAAGGACAAGATTCTCAGTGCTGTCTCCCCAACCTACCATTTAAGTCTTAATTAAGATTTCTAATATCCAGTCACCATGGTGTATGCCTCAGTCTGAGGACTTAGATGGAAGAGGCACGAGATTCAGCAGTTCCAGCTCTTCCTCCAGTACATAGTGAGTTCAAGGCCAGTAGTGCGCTACCCGAGATCCTTTCTCAATCCTCTTTTATCTCCCTAAAACTCATGAAAATAGTATGGTTTTTATCAACTGTTCATTACAGTTTAAGTACTTCTCTGCATACTCTATGGACTGTAGCTCCTCTAAACCTCCAGAAAGCCAGTTTCCGCTTATCCACAGTTGGGTTAATACCTTCAGAAAGACCACACAATTGAGGTGTAGAACAAGTTCATTCTGGACTCTGCTTTTAATCACTGTGTTCTGTTGCCTTTCATGTAAGGTACTGACAGATAGCCTTATCCTCAAATAGCAGAGTAGAATAATCATTTAACTGTAGAAAGCATAATCAGGTATTTTAGGGGAAAAAAAGCCAGACCATTTAAGATAATCTCTGCGTGAGAAAAGCTTTTCAACATATAATACAAAACCTACGTACGATAGACTACAGTATAATCAAATACTTCAGAAGATTAATGTATAGCTAGAGAATCCATTATAAGCTGAGTCAAATGACAAATGAAAATCTGGAGAAAATTTCTCATACCACAGACTTCTTTTCTAAAGCATAAGGAACATCTACAAATAAGCAAGGAAACAGTGACCAACAACCTACAACAAGATTTGGTGAAAAGCAGAGACAAATCTCATATTAAAAAGCACAAATGTTTTTAAATTTTTATAAAAAGATGCTGCCACCTCTCATAGAGATAAAAATTCAAATAATATCATTTGATTGATTACAAATAAATATTCATATGTGAAGTTATTCGAGATACTTAAATTTTGTTCAAGACTGTTTTGGTTTAAGTTCAATGCCACATTATTGATGAAATGCTAAATTGTTTTATCTTTTTGTGGATTTTTGTTAACTTTAAATACATTTGTTCTTTCACTCAATAATTCTACCTTAAGGAGTTTTCTTCATTTACTCTCACTTGAATAATATACCTGACATTAGCATAAATATTATACCATTGCATGGAGTATCAGAGGATTACAAGGGGATTATTATTGACATGAGATTGACTAAATAGATCGAGATTTATCAAGGAATAGTACAGAACATTTTATTAAAATAATGTGGGATTTTTTTATGGTAATAAGGAAGCAAATCTAAGATGCATTGTAAACAAAGAAAAAGCATGACACCTATAAGCTGCCATTTTGCATAAATCACACACAATTTCTATCTATCTGTCTATCTATCTATCTATCTATCTATCTATCTATCTATCTNNNCTATCTATCTATCTATCTATCTATCTATCTATCTATCTATCTATCTATCTTTACAACCAGACTGCTGTTTCCCCTCCATCTTCTTCTCCCAGTCCCTCCCTCCCCCCATGCCCCACCCCATCCACTCCTTCATTTTTATTCAGAGGAGGGCAGGCCTCCCATGGATAGCAACAATACATGGCATATCAAGTTGAAGGCTAGACTAGGCAATCCAGTATGTCCCAGAAGTCGGCAAAAGAGTCAGAGATAGTCTCTGCTCCCACTATTAGGAGTCCCACAAGAAAGACAAAGCTACACAATTGTAATATATATGCAGAGGGCCTAGGTCAGTCACATGCAGATACCCTGGTTATTGAGTTACACACTTTCTTAGAAACCAATAGCTTGTTTTTGTTATAATATTATTTCATCATGGGGAACTGGTATCTGGAAGCAAGTGACAGCAGGGACTTCCTTTCACTGCCTATCTCTCTATATTTTACATCATGTTGCCAATTCCACTAAAATAAAATTAACCATAGACATGTAAATAATCTGGGACTATAGTCAATTCATGGTAGAATGTGAAAAGTTTTATTGAAAAGACCTTTGTGCACAGGAAACAGCGTGGACTTTCATTTTTCCTTCTTGGACAGCAAGTTAAGCTGGCCTTGTTACGATTCACCTCAGTGTTTCTGCAGGTCCTGAGCATTGCGAAATGACGCACTAGCTCCCTGGATTCTGTGATTGGTCAAGGACCTGTGCCTGCTACTTAATTATCTGGCACAAATAGATGTTTGGAGAGTGAATTCTTTTTCTCACTTTTATCACACCTTACAATAAGCATGTATGAAGAGCAGCGCCTTCATTTTGGAAATGTCTTCATGGAAAGACAAAATTGCAACTGGAAATCCCACCTGACAGTGATGAGCCAGCAGAGCCCAGTCATCTGGCAGCAACGTCTGACTCCAGCATCTGAGAAGAACATCAACCAGAGAAAATGAGGGGATTTAAAAAAAGAAATAAACACAGGGCAATCCATTTCTCACTCCCTGATGGTCTGCGATTCCAGGTCCTGATACAGCAGTGAATTCTGTTTTGAATGCTGGGCAAATGAGGGCACATCACCGTCCTGTGTCCCACCATTTTCTTGTGTGCCGAGGAGTGGCTTCAGCCTTGTCTTTCCATTCTTATCACTGAGCTGTGAGGGGATGGAGTAAGCGGGTTCATCCCATCTAGTCAAGCCCCTGCACTCCTAACGGCAGAGTGGATGTGTGTGTTAGTGTTGTGTTGGTATTCAGTGACCGATTAATGCGATGCAGTAGCTCTGATTTCTGACCAGACAAAGAAGGCTTCTCTGAGCAAGGAATGGGATTTCTCATTCTGTTCATGTGGCGGTTTTGTTCTTTGAGGCCATGGAGATCTTTTCCCTGAGGTAAAAGAGCAGACTAGCTTTTTGGTGTCACTGAATCTACAGATTTTTTTTTCCCTTTAAATGATGAATAGGCCTTGCAAAGTCCATAATAGTAATAAGGAAAAAAGAAGTCAGGTTTTCTTATTCTTGTTTTAAAGATGAGATAAATGTACAATTGAAAGAGATTATGCAACTTTCCCAAGCTCTCATGAAAAACAGGTGACAAAGCTAAATTTTCCCACATAATGTCATATTGGGTTGAGAAATGTGCCCTTACTTAGAATATTACATCAGTGAGTCATATGCTTTATGGAGCACCCAGGCCAGCGGGAACACCGCTGAGCCTTCTTCTTGGCACACAAGAAAATGGTGGGATACAGGACGGTGATGTGCCCTCATTTGCCCAGCATTCAAAACAGAATTCATTGCTGTATCAGGACTCGGAATCGCAGACCATCAGGGAGTGAGAAATGGATTGCCCTGTGTTTACTTCTTTTTTTTTTAATCCCCTCATTTTCTCTGGTTGGTGTTCCTCTCAGATGCCAGAGGCCAGCGGTTGCTGCCAGATGACTGGGCTCTGCTGGCTCATCAAGGGGCTGTGGCAGCACTTGTTTCCATGAGAGCTGGAAGAACAGATGCAATGGAAAAAGCACAGGCGGTTGTTTCTAAGTAGCTGGCAGCGTGATTCACACTGCCCTGTATAATGTGAATGGAATCCGAGAGCTCTTGGAATCAGGCTCCGGGAGTAAAGTTACCATCGCTGGCAAGCTGAGCAGAGGCCTAGCACTTGGTTAACATATTCACTTCCGGGCTTTTAGGAATCATCTATCTATGCAGTTTAACTTCTGCTCATTTGGTTGTCTGAGTAAAGTAAGATACGCCTGGAAAGGGTATTGCCTAATTTCTAGGGGTATTTAAGAGATACTATTTTTGAAGGCAAATCCCATTTTGGGAGGTGAGTAAATCAACCTGAAACATCCTGTAATCGGCCATGAAATTTGACGGTAGGTTGTTGTTAGGATTCAACCACTAGACAGGCTCGGTGGCTCATGCTTATAGTCCTACCACTGGGAAGACTGAGGCTGGAGAGCCCAGAAGTTCACAATAAGTCTAGGTACTATAACCAATTCTTGTCTCAGTAGTGAGAAACAAAAAAAACAAACAACAGCAAACCCTTCCACTTCTAGTGAAGCCTATTCTCAGAGTCATTTAAAAGGCGTGAGCTGTATAATAGGAATAATAGGCCACAGGCTCTCATAGGGCCATATGAAAATAGAGTTTGCAAAGTAGTTGTTTAACTGCCTATGGAGCCAAAGCAGCATAATAATTCATAATAATCCTTATGTTTTCTCAGGGATATTGTGATGCTAGTTCTGACTATGACACAATAATTATAAATAAATGGAGACTGCATTATGTAATCTGTGTTTTGTAGTCATACAGTTTCTTTATGCTCATGTTGTTTCCTATAGTAACAACAGAAATATTCTCATCAGACTTTAAATGTTCACAGCCATAGCTAGTCATTTTCTTGTTTATATGACCTTAGTTCCTAAAACATTCTCTTCCCTTTTTTTTCCTATTGCCATTCATGCCCTTTTTCTTTTTCTGGATAACCTTTTAGCTCTTGTATATGGGAGAAAAAGCTCTTGGTAATTGCAAAATTGCTTGCCATCCTTGTGGACTAATCTGTATTCCGTAGTCCTAAATCATCACAGGCATTATTGCAAGTCACAGTCAGAAGAGTTCTAGGCAAATGAAAATGGGTTTTATGTTGCGACACCTCTGTCAGTCTAAAATTGCTGAGCTGAAGGGGCTGTGCAGTGAGTCTTGTGACAGCTGAGGTGCTTTTTCCTCCCTTAATGCCCAATCTCCAGCATCTGGTCCATACCCAGGAGTGAGCAGCTTGTTTTCCAATCACGACGTATTCTGCAATTCGACCTGTTTTGGAAATTAGGTGCACTTTCCAACATATATGCTGAGAGGCCCTTGGGTATTTGGACCATTTCCTAGTCTACTTTCCCAGACATAAAAGATACCATGTGTGAAGTATGTGGAATGAAAATGTCAAGGTGTTTGGGCGCGTTCTTTCTACAGAAAATACATTTGCTTATTGCAGTTCTCTGTGAAGACTTTAACTCAAGGACAGTTTAAAATCACCTCTGCAGAGCTGAAATAATTTACATCTGCTGTATAAATAGAACCTTGCAGAATATAAACTGATGAGCCACCTCAACTCTCACCTCTTTTATGAAGCCTTCCTCGGTGCTCTTGTTAAAAGGAATGCAGTCGTCCTCTGCTTTTCTAAGCATGCTGACCTTTCCTCTCCCATCTCAGTCTGCCTCGAATGCCACGCCTTTCATCTCTTTCCTGTCTCCTTATGAAATTAGAATAGGAATTTTTAGCATACTTTTTTTTTTTAGTTCCTCCAACTACATGTCCAAACTGTTGGATTACCCTCCCCCCCACTGGTTTCCTCTTGAAGGGGCCTACTTACTGCTTTCTCATTGCTAGGGTAGTATAATCTTAAAAGCACCTACCATTCACATACTGTGGAATGACTTGTTTATATAGCTGCCTCTTCTATTAGACTGTAAATTCCATGGGGTAGAAGCATGCTTTTTCATCTGTATTTCCCCATGGTCTAGCATAATGCTGGAACACAGAATACTCATTACTATTCTATTGAATGAATGTTGGACTTCATTCAGTGGGCTTGACCTGGAGTATATTAATTTTGAAAGGTAGAGGCCTATTTTCCACAGTTAACTGTACTGCAAAACAGTAACTTCCAATTAACCACCCCATCTTATAATATACATACATGCACATCTCAGGAGAACTGTAAATACCAATGCAGTATGCTGCTTTATTACAGTCAGTATGTCATGGCAGGAAGGCTATGTTTGTTTCCTTTTACTTCAAAACCCAAACTTGGTAATCTGTCATCTCTCATGGAAGATTAAAAGGTAACTGCTAAAATTTTTAAATTTTTTGAGTTCCCATTATACCTAATGATAGAATTGCCTGGTAAGTGGTCTGTTCCCACTTCTCCAACCTAAGAAATATGGGCATTCTGTGTGTAGAATCTCACCTTATGCTCGAGTTCCTACCATAGTGTCTAAAGAGTATGGAAGATGATCAATAAGTATCTACGGAATGAAATGTTAAGTGGAGTCTGTGAGCAATTTAAAAACCTTATGGGATTTCTTAACTTAAAGGTAGAAGTTCTTGCTAGGCAAGGTGAAGCACGCCTTTAGTCCCAGCTCCCAGGAGGCAGAGACAGGTGGATCTCTGAGTTCGAGACCATTCTGGTCTGCAGAGCAAGTTCTAGGACTGTCAGGATAACACCGAGAAACCCTGTATCGAAAAACAAAACAAACATAAGTAAAAGTTCTTTCCACTGTTTGGGAGGATTGGTGAGGTCTTAATGACATTTCAGAGAGATGCTGGGACAGTTTGAAGATGATATTGCAGACCTAGAATGTGAGTCTGACATTAGTTGTTTTCAGGTTCCTCCTCCAAATGATGCTGTGTACTTCCTTTATGAACTTAATCTTATTTGTTTTCCTATTGCTTGAACATCTCTCCAGAGAAAGAGACCTTCAGAAAAGGTCACATAAGGAGACAACTAGACCCCCAAAGGTCCCCAGCCAGTACGTCTTCTGAAACTTTCATGTCAATTCTGACAGCTGTGCAGGTTTCCTTGTGAAGGGCCTAGAGATAATGGGTGTTTTTCTTTTTTGAAATCTCTACTTTAAGGAAATGACTTTGTAAAATTACATAATTTTTAGTAATTCTTTTATTATCAGCAGCATGAGGAATGTTAAACTCTCAAGCTAATTTTAGCAACTCCTTATTTTAAAATTTAGTAAATAGTTTATCATTGAAATATTTCTTTACCCCAAAGATAACTGTCTAGATATGAAGTCTTCTTTTCTTGTTGGGGATAAACCAAGCCACTCATAGAGCTGTTTCTAATTTCTACCTTTCTCTAGTGGTCTCAAGGACACTGGCCTGCTTTTGGAGGAAACTACAGAAAGATCTAGTTGCAGTAGATCTTAGAGACCACCATTTTGGGCTTTTTGTTTTACCAGTGAGAAAACTGCCCTCCACAAGTCTTAAATGATTTGTGTAAGATTACACAACCCGTCCTTGGCTAAGTCTCTTGAGAGCTAGTTCAATATTTGCTTTTCTGCTATGACTCATGGGATTTCTCTATGTAGTGAGGAAGGATGCTCACTTCTAGGCAAACACTGACTTCTGAAACTGTAAAAATTCTGTGGGTTAAGACTTCAAAGGGACAACACACAGCTAAAAACCATTGAAATACATCTAATTATTCTTTAGATAGAGAGCCACATACTAAGGGAAACCTACACACCACAGGTAACCAAGATACGTGCTTTTCATTAGTTTGGGAAATGACTATTTTACTTAGTTTATTCAGTTGTGCTAAGCCACAGGATATTTTCAACAGTTGTCTTGAAGAGTATGATCCCAAAAGGACAGAGCTGACTGGAAAGTAAACAGCGGGTATTAACATTCCCAAGGAAAGAGTGTGTCTGTCAGGAGAGCTCGTACTTGGCTCCAGCAGCACAGGCCACCTGGCTCCTCCCCAGCATGTGCTGCAGCAGCTTCCATGCAGTATGCCTGAGAATCAGTGCGAGGGGTTGCTGAATACAGAGCTGGAGGCCTTGCTGTCAGACTCTGATGCTCAAGTATTTGCAGCTTTGGAAAGTTCCTCTGTGAAAAGACTGGAGACATGGCTCAGGCGCTAAGAGCCATACTGTACTTGCAGAGGACCTGAGTTTTATTTCCAGCACCCATATTGGGTGGCTCACCACCTGTAACTCCAGCTCCCGGACATCAGATGTCTTCTGGCCTCCTCAGGCACCCACATGCACATACCCCACACATATAAATGTATACACCCATAATTCAAAATTAAAATAAATCTTAAAATTTCCCATGTGATATAGAGTCTAGTTGGTGAACTATGACTTGGACTAGAAAAATGGCTTTTAAACAAATAACAACATTTTGTATGAGTTAATATGAACTTTTTTATTTTAATTTTATTCATGGTTTTAATTGAAGGAAATCTATACAATGGGAAGTTGAAGGACAGGTTGGGAAGTAAAGCAGCTGGTTTAGTTGACAGGTGACCATTTCTGTTGTAGTGTAGTCAGTCACCAGCTGAGCACGTTAAATCAGAACTCACAGTGCGGGGGGTCAGGAGTCTGGGGCAGCATTGGCAGAGTTCTCTGTTCAGCCTGAAATCAGAGTGTTGGCCAGCAGTTCTCATCTGAGTGCCTTCCTATTATTGTCAGTAGTCATTCCAAGCAACTGTAAAAGTGAAGTCCTGGGGACTACTACCTGCTCCCGCAGCTTGCTTGGCCATCCACAGAGGATGCCTTTCAAAGGAAGACATGTGCTTGTCTGACTGTCTCAAGAGTCCCTGCTTCTATAAAGCAATTGAACTTCTTCCAGGAGATTAATGAATTGGAATTGTTACTGTGTTCATCTGCTGCTGTGAATGTATTTGAAGTGGGTCTCCTCTTGTTGTGTTGACAACATTGGGTTTTAAGACTTTTTTTCCATCCTGGATAAAGATAAACTCACTAAGATGAAATGTAGTGTTGGGAGCTAGACCAGACAGCTTATCTACCCTCTTAGGCATCATCTCTTTACCATCATTCTTGTTTTTTTATATATCAAATTAAAACCAAGATCAAAATTAAAAGGGGGAATTTCTCAGAAATTCAAACATAGTGTCTAGTAATTTTTTAAATCACTCTCTTGAAACTTTCTCTGTGTGAGATTTAATTCTTTGGTTTTGAGATCTCTAAGCAATGTAAAATTCTTGAACAGAAATATATCCCGAAAATAAAGTAATTAAATGTGAAAATTCTTGAACTGCTCAATAGTAGAGAGTGATAGAGTAAATCAGAGGTTCTCAACTTGTGATTCACAATCCACTTAGGGGCCACATATCAGATATCATATATTCACATTACAGCTCATAACAGTAGCAAAATTAGTTATGAAGTATCAATGAAATAATTTTATGGTTGGGGGTCACTGCAGCATAAGGAACTGTATTAAAGGGTCACACAGTCTTTGGAAGGTTGAGGACCACTGAAGTAAATGATCTGCCATTTTTAAACACCTGGTCTAAGTGCCTGAATTGTGTATGATTTTTTTATTTACCGTATCATTTCTTTAGCCACTTGGAATTTTCTCGCTTTACTTATTTTAATATTAGTGGATCAAGGAGTATGCTACATAAGTTTACTTAGTTGATTCTTATATGTAGTACAGACATCCAAATGCAGGATTCCTTTAGAGAACACTGGTAAATAGTAGTCGTTTCTCACACTATCAGAATAAAACTGTCAACCTTTGGAGACTTAGCTGAGACTTACAGGCTGAATTGTTAAGATGTAAGCTCTGTTTTAAAATGTAAGCTATGTAATGTAGGGCAGCATTTTGCTTTTAAAAACGTTGGTATGAACAAGACTAAACTATTTAGCTGGCTATAAAGTAAAAATCTGCCATCATGACACATGCCATGGACCTTAGAGCTCATTAATAGAAGCACATGGCTAGATCAAAGATGAGCTTTTTTCTTCCTATCTCTGTGAAGGTTCAACCATTTTTTTCTATTCTGCTATGTGTGTAGAATGGGTTTTATATATAGTTTGGATTTAGAATGAGTTTTATATATAGTTTGGATGAAAATCAATGAGATTTAAGATTAGAACTCAAGTCACATGAAATTGTTTTCAACAAAGAGTTCTTAGCCTAAAAAAGAGAGGAAAAAAAAACTTAGGGGTATAAGAAAGAACTCTTGGCTGTCTAAACCAATGGACTAACCTAAACAATGGCATACCTGATTAGATTCCTGAGTTAACTTCAGTACTGGAGTGCCACATGCTTAGTTATTTTTTTAACCTTTTTTTATTTTCTGAAACAAAACATGGGTGCCTTTGTCTGTTAATTCTTCAGTTGTAGAAAGACAGTATCCGTTTTTCAGTTGGCGATAGGCAGGGCACCATGACCACAGTTTCAGCAGACTGCATTCAATAGGATAGAGATTCCCATTAATGGACCTCTAGTATATAGGAATGATGGGTAAGAAAGTTGTGGGACAGTAGGTCCAGGCTGGCTTGCTGTGTTTTATCATGAAGAAGAGCATTCTAGCAATTAGGGCTGCACTGTAACATTATGGACTTCCCTTCTATCACAGGTTATTCTTTTTTGATTGCATGTGGTAGAAACATGGCCTTAAGTTTGTTCAAACAGAAAAGATACTATTAAGTACTTATCAGAAAGAGTCTATAAATATCTCCTAATAGAAAGGATTGGACAGTCAGACTGTGGGAGGACAGGCATCCACTGGGCCTCACAAACAACTGGAGGCAGAGACTCAAAACCAGCGGACCTTATTTCTCCTTTTTTTTCAACTCTGCTCCTCTAAGAATTGTCTTAGTTTTCTTGCACAATAGTCTTGGTTTTCTGTACATCATGTAGACCATTCAGAGTGCCTGAGTTTCCCCGCTCACCCCACTACAGAGAAACACAGTCATATTTAGTGAGAAAAGCTTTAAGACTGGTTGAACTTGACCCTAGTGCTCAACTCTGTGCAGCTTCAGGAACTTTGGTTATAGTTTTAGTGCCTTTAGGACAGACCTGGGGCCTGGGGGAATACTTGGGTACCACAGTGCTTTCAAGCTTTTGTTCAGGAGTATCCCAGAGACCTCCAAAATATATAGACAATTGCCATTGCTCTCGGTTGTCCACAAGCTTTTGATGGTAAGACCCTGTTGTTGGACACAGTCACACTTTAGTTACAGGACATGGAGAAGTAAAGCTGGTACTCACTAGGAAGCTTCCTCCCTACGGGCTAGCTTTCATAGGATATGAAGGTGCTCTGTAGGCTGCTGGAAGAGAAAAGTTGCCAACAGTCTTACCAAGCTCTGAAATTTGTGAGTTATAAAAATGACTAGCAAGGCAAGATATGCCCTTAGGTACAATAGTGCCATGATTATCATGGGGGCAACTAACAATTTCTGGCTGGATTTAAGGCCTTTACCACAGGAAGAAATGTGTGTCTGGTACTGTGAAGCTAGTCAAGAACCTTGGCTGGTGAGCTCATAGGCCCCAGAGACAAAGTACTATGGTTAGTTTGCTAAATTGACATAGTATCAGACTGCTTTCTGATACACCCCTTTACCCATAAATTATTGCAGCTCTCCATCCTCATCAGAGAATTGTCTTTACAGTGGAGAGAAGCTAGTGCAGAAACTCACAATGCATCAAAGTGTAAAGTGTACGTTGGCCTTAAATGGGACCTCTGTGCCATGCCTTCTTCCTCTAGAGGTCAGATAACATTGTGGAAGAAGGTCCAGAAAGATCATGAGGACCAGGCAAAACAGTGTCTTCTAGACACAACAGGACCACTGCACACACAAACATAGAGCAGCTGTAGTGACCTGCATAAGATGTGCATGAGATCAAGCCAGTTAGCATTCTAGCACAGAGTGGGGAGGGGCTAGTGGTCCTTATCACTAGAGGAGAAGCTATGGACAGATGACGGCTGCTAGAGGAGGGAGAGTCAGTTTTCTTGAAAAACATGGTCCTTGACTATGTTCTGGTGGATGGCCTCACACCCATGCATATAAGCAGCATGAAATGGACTCTGGGTTATAAAAATGGGACAGGCATAGGTTGATTTTGAAGGACTTAAGGGGAGGAGTGGGGCTGAATATGTTCAAAATACATTGTCTGCATGTATGAACTTCTCAAAGAATTGCTGAAACTTTTTACCTTTAAAAAGGTACAGAAATGTAGAAGTGTACAGAGGGCCACATGTACTTCCTGCCTGATTCCCATAGTCTCACTGTCTTGCACAAATCTCGTAAAGCAATAAAACCAAGAGACTGACATTGATACAATGCATATATTTATTTTGTTACTAGTTACATTTGCATTTATTTGTGTGCTTTTCATCTTAATAGCACATGTAGTTGTATTTAACTGTCACCACTGCCAAAATACCAGTAATATCACTTAGAGACTCTTATGTACTAAGCTTTTGCAGCCACTCTTACCTCAACTACTATCCCTAAAATTTTGTATCCACGAATACATTTCTCATCTCTTGAACTGTGTTGCTTCACAAATAGTCTATAAATGTAATGATGCAATATGGATCCTTCTGAGATGTCTTTTTTCACTTAAAGTTTGTCCTTTGTTTCTTATTGCTAATGTTTCTTATTCCAACACACCATAGCTTTCTTAACCATTTATACATATATATATGGATGGTTTCCAGTTTGGGGCTATTATGAATAAAACTTTTAAGAATATTGATATGCACACTTTGTGTTAAAATACATTTTCATTTGTTTGCTAAGAGTGTAATTTAGGCTTGTAGAGTAAATCTGTTCTTAGTTATAAAGGAACTGTTAGACTATCTTATAGAGGACTGTTCCATTTTATATTCACACCAGCAATGCCTGAGCATGAGTGGTCCATCTTCTCATCCTTTCTAGCATTTGGTGTTAACAATAATTTTAATGTTAAAAATAATTAGCCATTTTAATAGGGATGTAGGGAGCTCTCAATTTGATTTTAACTTACATCTTCTTAATGACTAATGATGTTAAACATCTTCTCATGTGCCTAATGTCATCTGAATGCTCCTTTGGGAAAATGTCTGCTTCTTTTCTAATTGGGTTGTTTCTAATGTTGAGTTTTGAGAGGTCCCTTTATAGTCTAGATGTAAGTCTTCGGCTGGATATGTGCTTTGCAAATAATTTCTCTGGGTGTATTCTGTCTTTTTACCCTTGAATATGGTTGTTCACAGAGTCAAAACCCTTGTTAAAGCCTTCTCCATCCTTGAACTTGTGATTGTTGTGCCTTCGTCTCCTGAGTGCTAGATTACAGCTGTGCGCTGCCAACTTAGTAAGTTTTAACTTTTAATGAAGATGTCTATTTTAATTAGTGAAGAATAGGTTTTGCACATTTCTGATTGAGTTAAATAATTTTAAATTTCCACCCTCTTCTTTAGCCTAGATGTTACATTATCAGTGCAGATGTAGTTAAACTGGAGATAAGTAAAGTCATTCTATTTATATTACTCAGATGCAGTGGAATTCTGTGTATCTGATTCTGTTGAGACACATGTTCTTCTCTTTGTGGTGTTTTATTTAAGGAAAAAGGGAAAATTCAGTTCCATTAAGGAAGCAAGTCTTTACACATTAAATGGACCTGTAGTTTTGCTTGTACCACTGATTTATGTAAACAGACAGACACCTCACACTAAAGAAATGCAGCTTTGTTTATATATGCTTTGCTTTTAGGCTCTCCTGAAGGGAGCCTGCTGATTTGTTCTAAAAATACCGAACATCTTCCAGTGTGCTGGAATTGCACACATTGGATTATGATGGTGAATAGAATAGATGTGGGCTCTGTGCCCACAAGCTTGCCACTTTGTATCTTCTTCTTCCACATAGGCCTGTGGCATCTGTCAGTGATTCACTGATTCAATTGAGTATCCTCATTTCCCACCTATCACAGGATCTTTATTGCTTTTTCAAAATGCAGCATGTCTTAAATCGTGAGTGACTGATTTAAATGCTTTAGGAGTGGCTACATTCTGTGAAAATGAAAACCAATCTAAGCAAGTCACTCTTGCAGGCGTGTACATGAGAATATATTGTAAGGAGGAAAATGTCATATTAATTACTATTTCCAGCTGGGGAAATATTTTTGCAAAGCCTTATGTTACCTCAGAGTGATGGAAAATTCTAAATATGAGACCCCAAAGCCCATCGTTCCCTTTATTACATAACGAGAAGCCCAGCCGCTTGAATGAGTCAGATAGTCAAATCCCTCTTTCATTGTTTACATTTTTGTTTCAAATGCTAAGCCTATATCATTTATAAAAACTTGATTCTATTTTAGTTCTATAGATTAGATTATTTTTCCATAAACTCGCTGCCTTGTTTATAGTCTGGTTTTATTATGATTTGCCCAAACACTAGAAAAGATTCTACAATAAGTTCTAAACTATTAGCTAAAAGTCAAAATGAGTTTTGATTCAACATTCTGAGGTTGAGTGTGATTTCACATGCCTGTAATCTCAGCATTCAGGAGCCTGACAAAGGGGGATGACTCTGAGTTTGAAGCCAGCCTGGACTATACAGTACATTTAAGGTCAACCTGAGTTATGCAGTGAGACTATTTAAAAAAAAATCAGCATTCCCAATGGAGACTTAGTTTAGAGTTAAATTGTCATCTCAATAATTAACAATAGTTATCTACTTGTTATCTTATTAGATAGCAATTTTGTTTTTGCCTTTACTGTTTTGTTTCATTGTAAGCAGGATCTTGTATGGCAAGCTACAGGTGGATTTGCTACGATTTTTACATTATTTTAGCAAAGGTATATTTGTGGTTTTGTAAATATTAATCAAATTCTCATGATAAATGTGTGAGATAGATGTTATTAGTCCCATTTTGTAGATGATGGAACTGAGGTACTCCAGAGCTAGGAGCATGTTCAAAGTAACACAGTTATAAAGAGCCTGAGTGGCGTCCAAATCTAGTCCTTCTAGTTCCAGACTTTGCTTTTGACATAACCAATAGTCCCAAATTGTGGTTAGTCAGGCATTTTCCCATGTACTACAATAAAGTCATTGAGCCGAACCTTGAGTGGCAGTATAGAAAAACAAAGTAGATAAAAAATTTTGATAGAAACAAAATTAGACCTAGAGTCAGAAAATGTGTACTCTTACATCATTATTACAATGCGACTAACTCTACGTTAGTTTCTTGTTGGTACCTATCACACATTACCGTAGATTTAATAGTACAAAGCAACATGAATTTATTCTACTGAAATTCTAGAAGTGCGAAGCTTAAAAGCAAAGTGTTGTCAGGGCTGCATTTGTGTTGGAAACTGGAGGGAAGAGTTCATATACTCATCTGCCTTTTTCTAGAGTCTGCCTGCATTTCTTAGCCTATGGCTCTCATCTCTAGAGCTTATCACTACAGCCTCTAGCTCCATTGTTACAGCTCCTTTCTGTTCTTAACCCATCACACCCTTCCCCCTGCTTTGGACAGTCTTTCTCCACATCCCAGACTAGCCTCATTCGTGGAAATTCTCCTGCTTTACTTCTGAGTACTAGGATTCCAAGCATAGCCCCATCCCCTTCCTCCCTCTTATGAGATCTACAGCAATATTGGGTCTATCTGGTTGACCCAACATGATCTTACACCTCAAAATCCATAACATAATCCTGTCCCTTTCTCCGTGTAAGGTAGCATACTTGGACATGAGGATGTGGACGTCTCTGTTGGCTGTTTTATCACATCACTTCATTTCTGTGAATCTCACTTTTCTTAATTATAAGGTAAAGGGACTGATCTAATTCTGGTCATTGAGGTTTCTTGTTTCCTCCATTGAGTGGAAAGTTTTGTGACTGAAATCTTAATTCTAAAATATTTTTTCTTCCTTCATTTCCAATTTCAAGGGGAAAGTGACAGGTTAAAAATTAAGAAGGAGAAAGAAACTAATATGCTTATGTCTGTGCAAATGTACTTTAGCTGAGTTTTAAAAGGAAGACACTGTGTACTGGAGGCTTCTTAAAGACTTTTTAAACAGTATATTGATGGATTTAGTTTTTTTTTAAAAAAGCACTTTTAATTTATTCATATGTGTGTGTTTTGCATATGTGTTTGTATGTGAACCATGTGTATATGGAGGCCAGAATAGGGCATTGTATTCGATACTTGAGTTTTACATAGTTTTGAACTACCATGTGAGTACTGGGAAACAAAACTGGGTCCTCTGCAAGAGTAACAAGTACTCTTAACCACTGAGCCATCTCTCCAGCCCTTGGAATTCTTTCATTATAGAGTAATAAAAAATAAAGTTCAGTTGCTAGTTTGTATTACATAAAACTCGGTCTCTAAATGGTGTAGGCCATAAGGACATTTGCCATCTTATTACATAATGAAGGTGCAGGGTTGGCAATACTCCAGCTCAGTTGTTTCATTTCAAACTCGTATTTATTTCAGTGCTTAGTCATTTCTATGAAGTGAGTTTTGCTAGCTGCACCAGATCCCACAGTGCCTCAACATTCTCATCTGTGTCTCAGGCTAGCCACTCCAGAGCTGACAGCCTTAGAAATCATACAGCTAGGAATGTACATAGATGGTGCCTGGGTTTATTCGTCCAGTGACGAATTACAGGTTGTTTATTGCGAGCTAGGTAGTGTTCCAAGTAGTGAAAAGATGGCAAACAGGACAAGATCCCTGTGGCACTGGAAAGTATTATAAGCAAATGAGTAATGCGCTTTCAGATTGTGACAAATATTAAGAAGCAAAGACAGTGAATAAAGTGATCTGTCACAGTTGTCCAAAAGCATGGCGTTCCTTGAAGAACTCAGGCGATTTGGGTTTTTTTCTCCAGGAAGAAGATATTTAGGCGTATTTACTTTTACATCAAAATAAATAAATAAATAGGCTCAAATGTTTGCTATTTGCTAAAAGAAGGAAAAGTTAGATGCTTTCATGAGAAGTCACTGATTTCCTCTGCTATGCAAAGCTTGGTTTTGCTTGAGATGTTCTGGTGAACACTGCACAGCCCAACACAGAGCAAAGTTTATTTCTCGTTTGTATTCCCATATATCATTTGCTTTGTCTGGAGAACTTTAGCTATCTATAGTGGGTTTCTGGCCTCCAGCTTTCTCACCATAAAGTAGGATTATCATCATAATATTTATGAATCATACAGCTCTGGAAAGATCTGTCATTAATCAAAATAATTATTAAATATCTCATAAACTTGTAGGCCAAAGAAAACATTTAACATTTTTATTAAAATTGTGCAAATCATTCAGCAAGTTCAGGTTTTCATTTTTTCCCCAATTTTAAAATAAAGTAGGTATAGGATTGTCAAGAATGATAAGAACTGGATCCCCACAGGAACGGTAGAAATAGAAACAAGCACAGCCTTTCTGGAGAGCCAACTGGCAGAACAACAGACAAGTCTCTAAAATATTCAGATTTACATCTTTGCCTCTAGTATAAAATTGATTCAGTGTTCAAAGGCGTACGTTTGGGGGCATTCCTCATAATGTATTCATGATGGCAGCAGACAGTGCACAGCTTGGTTGTTTAACTATAGGGTCAGTTCACTTGTGTTCAATGTGGAATTTGTGTGTGGCTATTAATGTAATGATGGCATTGACAGGAATTAATGGACTTGGAAAGAAGTTCTCAGTGTACCAGCATTTATAGTGTTTGCGATGCTTTTCTCTGAGCAACTGCAGTCCAGGATGGTAATTGTGATCACTTGTAAAAACCTTGACATTAAAGCATGTTACTGTGGAGTGCTGAAGGGTCCTGGGCAGTATGCTGAGTCTGGTCAAATGTTATCTCAGTGAACTTTCATCCTAACTCCTCTGAGCAGGCAGTTTGGAGTCTTATTTCGTAGATGAGGAAGCCAGCTTTTAAAAATGCTTAAAGATCCCCGGCAGGCCCGCAGAGCTAGTCCAGAGCTAGTCCCGTAGCTGGTGCATGGCGGGCCCAGGCTGATGCAAGATCTCGAGTGTCTGGTGGCAGGTCCTGGTCCAGCCATGTGGCGCTGAGGCGGGCGGGTGTAAGCAGGCGACAGGTAGAAGGCACATAGAAACATCGTACAGAATAGAATTGGATATTTATTACTTAAAGAAGGGGGAAAAGAAAGGAGAAAGAGAGAAAGGAAAGAGAGAAGAAGAGAAACAGGGAGGGGCCCCAAGAGAGAGACACACACATGAGCATGCCTAGAGAAAGAACAGAGATCCAAGATGGGGGGGAGGAGGGCAGGGTCACTGGGAGTGGGCGTGGCTTGCCTCTTAAAGAGAAAAAACCATAACACCAGCTCTTAGAGGAATAGAATACTTAAGTAAGGCCTTGTCCCCAGTGATCTCAGAGACAGCATTTAAATCCAAACATTTGTCTCTAGCGCCTATATTCTCAAAGCTAACAGAGAAGCAGTGTATCCTAGAAGAATGTCACAAAAGGCATATTGTGGGGAACTCTTTTATATCATTTCCTATAACTACCTTTATGTGAGGTCCACGTATGTGGCAGGGAAGAGGTGGGTTAATATTTAATAAATACACAGGTCAGCAAATATCAACTCATGAGCCAAAGCCAGTCTGATAGTGGTCTTTGTAAGTCATAAACTCAGAACCACCGTGCTTGGTTATTATATAGCATTGCTTGCTGCCTCTGCATCTTATTTACAGAAATGATTAGTTTCAATAAAGATTATGTGGCATACAGAGCCTAAAATTGTTAATATCAGGTCCTTTACAGAAAAATTAAAATTACAAAGCCTGCTTTATTTAATACATTAGAAACCCGGAAGGCTGCCTATCCTGTTGGAGTGATTGCTTTTCTGTTTAAGAGTTCCTCTTCTGCAGTAGGTACAGGCCACAGGTGTCTAGATGGTCGATGAAGGTTTTCTGAGAAGGTAAACCACCAGCATACTTCAGAACTTCTGGGCCCCACTGTGCATGGCTGACTGGCATTCTCTAACTGGGTCTTCTGTGTTGCCCTGACAGACTGTTGCAGCTCCTCTGAGACGGACTGTGTATTCAAAAGTGAGGGCTCCATTAGTCACGGAGAATTTCCTGGGCCCTGGAGACATGGCCATGACATCACCAAGAGCCAATGAGAAGGTAGCCTCTATAGTGCCAGCCTTCAATCCTCTTTGGAAGACTATAGACTATGTGTTCTGTTCCTAGCCCTTGGGGTGTGATTTGAGACTGCCTCCCTCATCCAGCCATATTCTGGGCACCAAAGTCTAGCTTCTAGACCTGAGAGGCAAGGGCAAGCTTGAAAATCTACAGAGCTGGAGGCAGATTCCCATTGACCATTTTTTTCCAGAGCCCAGGTTTTTCTTCCCACAGTTTTCCACTCCAAGTGACGTTGTTGCTTTATGTGGCAAAGGATGAGTGGCGAAGGATGAAGTCTGCCTTAGATAAAAGATGGCTGGCAGTTAAAATTTCTGGGTAAGTATAGGTTGGTAGCATAACAAAATCAGAAGCATATTTTGCTGTTTTGTTACATTGCTTTTGTGTGTGCTTTAACAGCTTTTAACAGCAACTGCTCCTAGCAAAATTAGTGTGGCTTAAAAACAGGGCAATTACCCAAGGAGCTTTGCCAAGGGGTTTAGGAGTACCTCATTAAATCTTTTATCTTCAAGAAGAAAAGACCCCCTCCACTTCTCTTTTTTTGAGATTTAAATATTTTAGATTTGCAAGCCTCTTTCTTTTCCTTCTTTTCTCCCTCCCTGAAGGCATATTCAACCAGTATGCTTAAATAAACAGACCAGATGATGGGGAAGCTCAGCCAATCACCTCCCTTTCTTTCCTTCTCTTTCCCTCCTGCCTCCCAATTTACAAAAATAATTTGTAGAATTTAGTTTTAGATGTAACTTTGTTAACCCTGTGTTCAAGAACATAAATCAAATATATGTTTCTAATTGGTTCAGTGTCTTGTTAATAAACTATAATAATAAAACACTTTTAAAAATTGTTTAAAGCTCACATTTGTAATCATAGCACATCTGAAGCAGGAGGATCTCAAGTTCAAGGTCAGTCTGAACAAGACCTTGTCTCAAAAAAAAATAATAATCCTGGAAACTGAGGCTTGGAACCTAAGGTATGATTACTTGTGCTTATAATATTTGAGTCTTAGACTGAAGAACTGACAAAAGTTCAATGTCAGCCTAAGCTGTAGATAGCGATATCTTTCCTTAAAACCATCTGAAACAAACACAAACAATCCTCAAAACAATAAAAGCAGCAACCCATCCCCCAAAAAATCCAGCAACCAAAACCAGAAAAACTCTTTATGTGGGCTCCATACAAAGTTTTATAGTTTAATACAGTAAATGAAGCCAAAAATTGTGCATAGTCGATCTATTTCATACCTTTCCATGAAATCAAAGATAAATAGTCAGAGTAGCTTTCATTATTAGTTCATCTGCAACTACTGAACACTGCCTCTGCCATGTTAAAATTTTCTCTTGTTCCTGCAAGGTGAACATAGTGATGTTATATAATTATAGGGGGTGTAGTTTAGAAACGTCTTGAGAGCACAGAAATTGATCCTTATTTTCTGAGAACATACATACTCATAAGTAGAAACACAGCCTCTAGAACCATGTAATATACTGCAAATGAAGCTTTTTAAAAAAAAGCCATTGTAGAGTTTTTCCCTTAAAAATCTTTATGTCTAAGGCTAGAGAGATGACTCAGTGGTTAAGAACACTGGCTGATTTTCTAGAGTACCTGGGTTCCATTTCCACCCAGCCATCTGTAACTCCAGTTCCAGAGGATCTGACACTTTATTCTAGCTTCTGTAGGCACAAACTATTCATTTGGCACACAGACATATATATATATA
>LOJH01005482.1:8833-29479 GCA_001685095.1 Ellobius talpinus | reverse complement strand
GCCTGGTCTACAAGAGCTAGTTCCAGGACAGGCTCCAAAAGCTACAGAGAAACACGCTGGTCCAGGGAGAGATAGTTTATGTTGGGGTCTGGTCAAGAGAAATAATTGTGGGTCCGGGCTCAGACCCCGACACAGGTGAGCCCCAAGGAAGGCGGTGGCTCCAGCCTCTGGGAGGTGAGCCCCGAGGAAGGTGGTGGCTCCAGGCTCTGGCAGGTAAACCCCAAGAGGCGGTGGCTCCAGGTCTGTGTGCTTGAAACTAATTCTTCTCACCCTCTATTTTGTCTTCTTTTTTATTTTTATTTCAGTTTTGCATTTAAATTTTATGTATATGTCTGTGTCCAAATGCAGGTTTGTGCAGGCAGCCACAGACAGAACCCATAGAGGGTGTGGGATCCCTGGCAGGTCACCAACATGGGTGAGTTCCGAAGCATGGGCTATGCAAGAGTGGTTTCACCTTTCAACCACTGAGCCATCTCTCCGGCTCCACCCTCTTTTTTGTCCCTTCTAATCTCCCTGTAACCCTGTGGGTAAATGGCATCACCCCATTTTGCAGCTGAGTAGACAGGGGAGTCAAAATGGGGGAGGAGGAACTTCCCAAGGTCATGACAGAAAGTCCAGATCTCTTGATCCAAGCCTGCTCCTCATCTGCTACCTAGGCCTCTCCCTCCCCACCCAAGTCAGTGAGACCCTCAGAATGGTCATGCAGACAAGAGTGACTGAGGGAAGGGTCCTGTGGTTGGGGACAAGGCAAGCCCTTCCGAGTAACACAAACCTTCAGCCCTGGACACAGCAGAGGAGGGGATAATCCGCTCAAGACAGACTGACTGATTCCCTTTGGACACACTACTGCTCTGTAAGGTTCTCCTATCCTCTTCTCTACCCACTCAGGGAACTCACTGAGACCACCCCATCACACACACACTGGCCGAGGCTGGGGCATGTTTGTCTTCTCTTCTTCTGAAGCAAGGCCTCACTTATGTGGCTCCAATTGTCCTAGAACTCACTATGGAGCAAGCCTGGCCTAAGACTTCCGGAGATTCACCTGCCTCTGCCTCCCAAGCGCTGGACTAACCACACCCAGCCTGTCTTCCTTGGTTCAGTTCTACTCAGAGTCCTGAGTCTTTGCCACAGTCTTGCCTCCACAGACACCAGCTCTGGAACCACTGTGTATGTCCCCCAGCCCAGCCCAACCCAGCCCAAGAGTACCGTGTTTGGCATCTGCATCTCAGGGTTGATGTAGCCCAGCACATTATCCAGGCGCATAATGTTGTCAATGACATCATCAAACTAGAAGAGAGAAAAGTCCATTTGGGGATGGCCTACCTGAAGAGAGGCAGCCATCCACCTACCCCAACACCACCTCACCCAACCTGCTCCTCTAGAGGAGGAAATGAACCAGAGAAAGGGCATATGGCTGAGCCTAAGGCTGGTTTAGGCTTGTTCCCAGGATCTATCCCTTGCCAGGGAGTTCTTGACACACCTATCCAGAGCTATGAGAATGCTGGGCTTTCCTCTGAGTCTGCCCTATCCCTGAGCTTACAAGAAGATGGCAACTCTCCTCAGAATAGGGCTCCCTGGAGGCAGGACTATGTCTCCCTCTGACTGGGGCTTCCTGCAGACACAGCTCGACTTCTTCCACTAAAACCACACTTTCCCAGAGTGCCACAGCTGACAGACACCAAACCCTCACTCACCTCCTTCTCAGGGTTGGAGCTGATGTGCAACATGGCCATGGGACTGTTGGGAGCACTGTTGCCCGCTGAGGTGGACAGTACGTGTCCAGCCCGCACCCCAGGGGATGCTGCTGGTGGGGGCTTCGGGGAGCCTTGGGCTGGGCTGATGTGGGCCGCAAACTTGTTCCCGTAGGTCTCCGACAGGTACTCCCGCACCTTCTGGTGCTGGGACTGCTGCAGGTGGTAGGAGGTGGGGTTCTCCAGGTAGGACTGCACCTGGGGAAGATGAAGGCACAGCTAGCTGTAGAGGGGTTGGGACTCATGGAGCAGGACAGAAATCAGTGGGGGCAGAGGCCCTACCTTCAGCACCTCCCCAGGCACAGGTGGTGGTGACTGGAAGTGGACCGGGGTGTTGATGGCTGGGGTGGGTGGGCCTCCCAGCTGTGGCTGCTGCTGCTGCTGCATGTAATGCATGACGGCCTGCTGCTGCATGCGCTCTCGCTGCTCCTCCTGCTGCGCCTGCTCCCGCATGAGCTGCATGCGCAGCCCTATGCGTGACGCCATGGCAGCTGCTGGTTCGGGCTCCCTGCAGTCGAGAAGAGACAGGTCCGTAAAGCAGTCATCCTCCTCATAGTCTTTAAACGTGGGCTGGCCCAAGTACGGTTGCTCCCACTGCACAGGAGAAACTGAGTCCTGACAGAGGGGATTTGCCCAAGGACACTGAGCAAGCTGAGCCATGAGCCCAAGTTCCCTGACTCCTAGACCAGAGTGATTGCAGGAGCCCACCTGACGCCCCTCCGTCACATCTACATCCTGAGCATTTCATACCTGGCCTCAGCTCCATCCTCTCTCCTGCCCCTCCCTAGCCCAGCCCGTGCCACGCCTTCTCTGAGGGCCTGAGGAGCCTCCAGATGCTTGTGGCTCCTCCCCCACCATCTGCCAGAAGCTCCGCCATGCTGCTAATTCCTATCTGCTCTCTGCTCAGAACTCTCCGTGGCTCCCGTTCACTCAGAGCAAAAGCCTAAGTCCTTAGACATGGCCGCAGTGGCCCTCTGAAATCTGCTGCCTTCATGGCCCCCCTCAGATCTCCCACCCCCACACACTTCCCCCCTTGTTCTACCCACTCCAGCCACATCCCCTAAACTATCCTTCAAACACCCTAGGCGTGTTTCCACCTCGGGGCCTTTGCACTTGCTGTCCCCTCCACCTGGAACATTCTTTCTACAAAGACCATCAAGGCTCACGTCTCAACCTCTTCCAATACTCAAATGTCACCTTATGGTGCCTTTTTGGGACCACTGTGTTAAAATGGCATTATCCCCTCCCCCTGCCTTGCTTCTCTGTATCAGATGCCACCATCTGGGGGGGGCATTTTTTGGCTTAAGTTTGTTATTGTATTCACTGTCTGTCCCTTACTAGGAATGCAAGTCCCCTGAGGGGACACATTTCATCAGTTTACTGCCGCACCTTCGGCCTCTAGCCTCTGGTATGGGAGGCAGACACCAATGGGGAGGAGAAGGGAGAGAATGGATATTATCTGTGAGTCAGACAGTGGACACGTAGCCCCCCAGCTCCTGGATCCCACAGTTTCAGAGAGAAAGGAGGGCCCCCAGGCAGGTCTAGTCCTGTGCAGAAAGGGCCACTTCAGGCTCCTTACTGTTTGGAGCTCAGAGCTTGACCCACTGTGGGGAAGGGTGACTAGGCTGGGAGGTGGGAGGGTGAGACCCAATGAGTCCCCAAACTGGGCCTGCACTCTCCCTAGGTCACTGGGTGACTGGGCAAGTCTCTTCCTCTCACTGGGCCACAAATGAAAGAGCAGAACCCAGTGACTTCTGAAGGACAGTCCCCAAGACTGAAAGGCACAGGGCTTGGAGTACCAGAGTTCATGAGAGTACAGTCAGGGAGGGGAGGGATTTGGCAAGATCGACTTCACAGTAGAGAGAGGGCTTTCCCATAGGGCAGGTGGACGCAGAGCCCGGGTTCTCACTTCTTTGTTGTATGACCTTGGGCAAGCTGCTTAACCTCCTAAAGCCTCACTCAGTTTCCTCCTCTGTAAACAGCATCTTTCTCTCTGCCCACTAAAAGCTGGGTGGCTTGCGCAGTGCCTGGCAGTCTGGGTGCGCAATCGGCACAATCTAACCAGGGTTTTCAAACTGGGATTCAAGGCCTCCGTTAGCAATGCTGGGAAGTCCTTGCTCAACCACAAACCATGGTCTTTTCATAAAGAAGGGAAACAAAGGCAACGGCAGGTAAGTCACCCAGCTAGGACACACCCCAGATTCTGGGGAGCTGGGGCAGAAGTGGAGCCCAGGTCACAGGTTCCCAACCAGGACTCCATCCACTATCTCCCGCAGCTCCCTAATGGGGTGAGGATACCTACCATCCTGTCTGTCCCGTAGCACACAGCAGCCTTTCCCCCCATCTTCCATTCGCTGCCCAGCGAAGGCCTGAGCAGCCCACGTCGACAGGGCAGCCCCCAACAACCCAGGCTCTGACTCCCCACCCTCCCCCATTCCGTAGCAGCTCCCAGCTGCAGCCCCCATTGCCTCCCACCAGCACGTCTCCAGCTCTTACAGAGGGGTGTCCCTGTCTTCACATCACAGCCTGTTAACCACATTGCAAACAGACCCCTGGCTCTGACCAGATGCAGCCCCACACATCCACTAGGCAGCCAGCAACCTCCCCTCCATGGACAATTCGACTTTAGATGGCCAGTGGGGGCCAAGGGGCCTGGCCGTGCCAGCCGGCTCAGGGAGGGCTAGGGAGAAGGAGTCCCTTGTTCCCCTGACAAAGAGTTGGCCTGGCTACCTCAAGGACTGTGCTAGACCCAATAGGCCATGCTTTGGCTCCATTAGCCTCAGCTCCCTGTCTGCAAAATGGGCATGGAATTCAACACCCCCCCCAGCCTCCGGGCAGATGGAGTGAACAGAGAGTCTAGCTAAGCGGGGTGGGTACCAGTGACTTCTGAGGGAGGAAGCAGGCAAAAAACACTTTCCCATTCCTAGCACCTCCCTGACAGAGCTACTGTACCCCATATTCCTGATGGCCAAACTCTAGCCTCCCCTGCTGAGCTTGGGAGAATGAATGGGTAAAGGCCAAGAGCTTATGGGTACTGGGGAGGAGAGACCCTATATGCTGATCAGCCTCAGTGGGGCTAGCCAGGATGAACCAAGAGACAGGGACAGTCCAAATGTTTGTGCCCCTCCCTTCCTGTCCCTCAAAGCCTGAAAAGGGTCCTCTGTGCAAGCCCAGGAACGTGGGACCTACTATGTACAGATACCACCACCTCCTAAAGGGAGGGGTCAGTGGCCCCAGAAAGTCCCTGCCTCTCCCCATGGCACTGCCAACCCCATCTGCACACCAGGACCCATTGGATACTTCCAGCTGTCATTTGCCCAGGTCCTCGGCTGACTGCCTCAGCCCAAAGCTGAGATGGCTTAGTCACAACCCGGTGAACCCCCAGGCCCACAGACGGCCTTCACTGGCTGACTGACCTGGAGAAATTATCAAAACTCTCTGTGTCTTGCTTACTTGATCTCTGTAGAGCAAACCAATGGGCCAGGCATGGTGGCAGACACCTTTAATCCCTGTATTTAGGAGGCAGAGGCAGGCTGATCTCTGAATTCAAGGCTAGCCTGGTCTACAGAGTTGAGTTCCAACAAAGGCTAGAGAAGATGGGGTGAGAGCGGAGAACTCCCTGCAGCGGTCAGCAGCTAGGAGAGAGGGTCCCTGCCTCCTCCTCCTCCTCCGCTTCTACCCGCACACTAGTGTGTGAACTTCCCTAACCATACATCTGAATGTGGACAAGCTGGGAGAGCTTTTCCTAAGGAGACGGGTGGGAGTCAGGATGGGAGTACAGAGATGTCAAGGGAAAGTCCTGTGTCCAGGAAAGAAGACAGCAAAGATACCACCACGAAGTCGAGGAAGAGGAGGAAGAGGAGGAAGAGGAAAGAACTACAGAATAAAATGGACAGCCTGAGCCCAGTTAGGCGGGAGATGGAGAGAAGGGAAGGAGAAGGATAACAATGCTGGAAGCTGGTCTAGGAGAGGACTACCCTTTAAGTATCCACAGGAAGGAAACAGAGGCACAGAGACGGAATGGCTTGGCCAGAGCTGCAGTCACTAAGCAGCAGGAGGAAGAAGGCAGCCGCTCCACCTCTACTTGTAATATACTCTTCTGGACTCCCTGGCACCTGAAACTCTTCCAAGTGGTCACCTCTGGGGAAGGGTGGAGGAGAGGAACCTGTTTCTGTGGTTCCCCCCACTTAGGAGACATGTACCCTCCCGTGTGACTCGTGCGAGGCCAGCTGACTTCTACAGGCCTATGGGAGGGAGCCCCACCTCATCCTGATCATGTCTGAACGCATCTCTGAAAAGGAGTGCCCCCACCCCAAGGTCCTTTCACCAGACCCAAGCTCTGCCCTACTCAGAACAATGGTTGTTAAGCCAAGTGGGGACCCTGAGTGGCAGAGGCACTGATGTGTCCCAGGCTGTTCTTGAACTCGCCATGTAGCAGAGGATGACCTAAAACTTCTGATACTTCTACTTCCTCGTCCCAAATGATACGATTCCAGCTGTGCACACTACCACATCTGGCCTTGTGCGCTGCCAGACATCCATTTCAGGGCTCCGTGTGTGCTAAGCATGCTCCACCAAATGAACTGCCTCTCAACACTGTGTTGGAAGAAACTTTCAAGGGCCTCACTGTGTTGTCCAGGCTGGCTACAAACTCTTGATCCTCCTGCCCCAGTCTCCCAGTGCTGGGAGGTGTTTGTCACCCATACCCAGCTTCTTGGGAATTTGTCTGCCTTGTTGGTAGACCCTTTAAGAACTGGACCACTGGGCCTGGAGATGTAGCTGAGTAGGTAGAGGCTTCCCTAGCACACAAACCTCTGGGTTCGGTCCCCAGCCCCTGGGTTGGGCCCCCAGCATCGCGTGAACTGGACATGGTTGGTGGTGCCTGCCTGTGACTGCAGCACACAGAGGAGGGGAGGGAGACAGATAAGTTTAAGGTCATCTTTGGCTACATAGAGAATCTGAATCTAACACATGAGACCTTGTCTCAATAAATAAATAAATAAATAATAAACAAACAAATAAAATGAAAGTTGTATCTCAAAGCTGAAATCCATGTGGTCACCCAAGGACACTGATGAGGATGTCCTGGCAGCACTATGACTGGAACCCAAATGCTACGTAATGCTCACTACCTAATGCTCACTGAAGAAAAAGGGCTAAAGACGGTGTGCACAGGGCCAGGAGTGGTGGCCGTGACTTTAATCCTAGTACTTGGGAGGCAGAGGCAGGCACATCTCTATGAATTTGAGGCCAGCCTGATCTACAGAGCAAGCTCCCGGCTAGGTTCCCCTCCCCCCTGAAAAAAAGCTGTGCATGGCCGTTCAACACCAACCCCACACTCCACTGCCTCGGGCCTCACTGAAGTGTCGCAATAGAGGCCAGACTCAGAAATCCCTGGAGCCAGGCGGGGTGTGGTGGCGCATACCTTTGATCGCAGCACTCAGAAGGCAGAGGCAGAGGAGACAGACTGGCAGATCTCTGAGTTCAAGCCCAGCCTGCCTGGTCTACATAGGCAGTTCCAAAAGAGTCAGGGCTACGAAGAGAGACCCTGCCTCAAAAAACAACCACCACCACCAATAACAATAACAACAACAAAAAAACAAAAATGCACGAAGTTCCATCTACAAATATAAAGTTCAAAAGCAGGCACAAAGCATCTACTGTGCGAGAAGGTCAAGCTGCGGTTACTGCCTGGGAGGGAGAAAGGGCCACTCTGCAGGAGGGGACCAGAAATGGTCTGCGAGGCTGCAGGTGTTGGTGACACAGGCTGACTTGTTTATGAGCACTGGTCCAGCTGCTCGCTCCTAATTGTTTTCATTTTCTGGAGTTTACTGAGGGAGGGAGGCCAACCTTGCACAGCTGAGAAGGAATAGCAAACAGTTTGCCTTCACCAACATTCCGGAACTCAGCAAGTCCATGATGTCACTCGAGAGCAACTAGGGGCCAGCAAGATGATTCAAAGGACAAAGGCACCTGCCACCAAGCTTGGGGACCTGAACTTGATCCCCAGAATCCACAAGGAAAAACCGACTTCCACAAGTCGTCCTCTGAGCCTCCACTTATACACACTGTGGCATGTGCTTGCACACGCGCACACACACACTATAAAGGTGTTTTTTATATTATTATTATTATTACAGATGTTCATTAGGCCAAGGAAGTAATTCTAAATGTGGAAAACAAGTGTAAGCAAACATACAGTCAGTATACATTATGTAGAAAATACAACAGTCTCAAGGGTATGGTGACTCATTCCTGCGTTCCCAGCACTCCAGAATCAAAACAGGAAGATACAGTAGAAGTTTGAGGCTAGCCTTGGCTAGATAGCAAGAGCCTGTCTAAAACAATAAAGTAGCTGGAGAGATGATGCAGCAGCTAAGAGCACTGGTTACTCTCCTGGGGAACCTGGATTCACTCCCAGCACCCATGTATGGACTCACAGCTGTCTATAACTCCTGGTCCAGGGGATCTGATACTTTTGTCTCATTGCCGTGAGTGCCAGGCACACAGACATAAATGAAAGCAAAATAATCAAAAACATAAAATAAAATAATAAAGTCTCAAAGTCCAGTACCAGGGCTGCTCAGTAAAACTATGGTTCATCCCTCTGATGTGTTTAGGGCAGACAGCATGAGGGTATGTGAAGGGACAAATGCACGATGTTATATAAAGTCTGCTGTCACCTCCTGATGGTGTGATGTGTTTGCAGAATACTGTGTGTGACACATGGGCAGGAAAATGTCTTGGGATGAACTACACAAAATTATGACTGCTTTCTCTGGACAATAAGTGCATGGGTGTTCAGTGGATGTGTGTGTTTTAAATACTGTGTGTGTGTGGATGTGTGTATTTTAAATACTGTGTGTGTATGCACGCGCATGCACGCGTGCCTATGTTCATATGTCAAAGGAAACCAACAGAGGGTGTTGGATCTGGATTTATGGGTGGCTGTGAGCTGCCTGTAGTGGGTGCTGGGAACCAAGCTTGGGTTCTCTGGAAAGAGCAGCAAATGCCTCAACTGCCAAGCTATCTCTCCAGCCACATAATTTTTTTTTGAGACAGGGTCTCTTATAGTCCAGGCTGGCCTTATAGGTAAAGGTAAACTCAAACTCCTGATCCTCCTGCTTCCACTTCCTAACTTCTGGGATTATAAGCGAGCACCATTACACTGGAGCTCCAATCTGGTTTAATTTTGTAGTTCATTCTCAACAATGCGTGTCTGTCCCTGCATCACAGAGACAGACAGAGAGGTGGGGGCATAAAGGCCTCAGAGCTGCTATCAGGGCTGAGTCCTGGCAGCCCTGCTTTCCCTGGACTGGGAACCACCCCCATCCTGTTTTGGGCTGAGGTGGGCACCTTTGATTTTAGGAGTCCCCTTGAAGAAGAACCATATCCATCAAAGGGCTGGGCAGCTGATCTCATTCATATAGCCCAGAGCCAGGAAGGTGTCCAGCAACAGTCTGGAATTGGCAACCATAAGAGACATAGTTACCCTTCTTCAAAGGGCAGGGGCAGTTTCCTGCATTCCCAGAAAAACACGTGTCTAGCAGCTGAAACCGCAAAGTGTGAGCCCAGAGCTGGGGTGCCTGCTTAAGTCATTTTCTACAGGCCTGCCTCTGTGGTGGGAGGGTGTTCTTTCCCTCCATTCTGCTACAGCCACCCACTGTGTGGGAGCTGCAGGCTCAATCCTGAGGAAACCGTGACCTTAGACAAAGGCCTCTTGACTGGGTGCCTGGGCAGGGGAATAGACACCAGAAGGAAAGGAAGGCGTCGGGGGAGAGGGTTCCAGGTTGGGAGGGTGTTCTCTCTTCTCTATGCAGCCTCTGCTGCCGAAAAGCCAAGTGGCAAGAAGAAACAATGCAGGGGCCAGGAATGTACCTCAGTGGGCAGAGAACTTGCCCAGCATGCATGGTCAGGAGGATCAGAAGTTCAAGGCCAATCTAGGCTACCTGAGACCCTGTTCCAAAAGAGCAAGGGGAGGGCAAACTAGCATGGATGGCCACACAACTCCCACACCCCAAGACAAGGCCACTTCTGTGATAGAAAAAGAACTGTGGGCTTGGGATTGGAATGCAGAAGGTTCAAGTGTCAGTCTTGGGCCTGACTCAATGTCTGCCTCAGTTTCCCCACTAATCAGGCTGGTTTTGTTAGTTGGAGCCAGATTTTCTACAGCGTACATCCTGGTTATGGAAAACCACTACACAAGCTGTCACTGTCATCGTATCTGAGCTCATGGGTAATGTCCTTGAATAAGCTTTCTTCTTGTGTGTGTGTGAACACAGATGTGCCTGCATGTATGTGCACATACATGTGTAGGTCAGAGGTTGACATTAAATATGTCCCTAAGTCATTCTCCTTTGGTCTCTCCCTGATGCAGAGCTATCCAATAGGCTAGACTGGCTGACCAATGAACTCCAGAACCCTCCTATCTCCGTTTCCCACTTCCCCAGCACTGGGGTTAGAGATGCTTGCCACCGTGCCTGACTACCTGAGCCACCACTATCTCCAAGGCCTAAGCCCCTTGTCTCTGTTCCTTTGAGGAAGAGGAGCCTTCCAATTACCTACCCATTTGCCCCATGCAACCAGGGCTCCAGGCAAGCAGAGAGCAGCCTCTGAAAGACCGTTTCCTTCCCAAAGTTTGTGTTCATTATGAAGCTCACAGCAAAGGGCCTTAGAGAAGCAGAAGAGCAGTTCCCAGTTCCCTAGGCTCTCAGGCAGGCCAAGGCTAGAATATTGGAGACACCTGCAATGCACATTACAATCCCAGCATCCAGCCAGCAGCTCCCAGAGGTCAGGAAGGGTAGCGACAAGACTCTCAGCTTCTTCCCATCCTGGAGAACAGCACACTGGCGTCACCTGGGATCCGTACACTGGTTGGAAGGCCCCAGTATCTGTGCACTATTTGGTTGGAATGTGTCTCGTACCAAAATAGGATGAGATCAGTGGTGTGCACGTTTACATTTTTAAACTATATTTTTAAAAGATTAATTAACAATCAATGTGCACGAATGTATATGTACCACATGCATGTCTGATGCCTGCAGTGGTCAGAAGCCCTGGAACTGGAGTCACGGATGGTTGTGAGCCACCATGTAGATGCTGGGAACTGAACTTAGGTCCACTGCAAGAATAACAAGTGCTCATACCCTCTGAGCCATCTCTCTCGCCCCAACATTTTTATGCCCTTTTACATATTCTTATCTCTATGTATGTGTGTGTGTGCCTGCTTGTCCATATGTGCACCAGTACATGCAGGTGCCTATGGAAACAGACCATAAAGAGGCATCAGATCCTCCGCAACAGGAGTTACAGGCAGTTGTGAGCTGCCTTTGGGTCTTTCTTCTGTTTATAGATGCCTAATCGACCCTAGCAAAACGTACAGATTTGGAACCAGTGAGTAACGGTGCTTGCCAAGGTGATGGTGCAAGTTCAGTTCCCAGGACACAGGAAGGAAAGGACCAACTCATGCACGCTCTCCTCTGACCTCCCGCATGTGCACTGTGGCACTCTCAAGCCCCCTAACGAACAAGTAAATGTAATTTTTAAATGTACAAATTTGAACCATGTAGCTCATGAGCTTCTACGTCGGGCCTCTCCTGCCTGCACTCCCCACTCTAAGGTAGACAGAGGGCATCCCCAGGCACCTGAGGGACCCCCCCAAAGCCCCACCCTGAAGGCCTCTCCAGGCTAACCTATGGCATCTAAGCTGACAGTCACTGGTCTCCAAGACACTCGGGGCTGTCATGCAGAATGTGGCCTACCATTACTTAGCTGAGTGGGAACACTTAGCACAGACCTGACCCTTACAGGTGACAGCTGCAGGTCCAGAAACAGACATGCGGAGACTCCAAAAATGGGGCCCTGAGCAAACAGGAGTATAGGAAAGGTTGACCCATCCCAAGAACAGTGAGTGACCACAGGGAGCTCAGCCTGTGGGGTCCACTGCTGGGCTAGAGGCTGGGGTGGTCAGGGGCCTGCCTCTGCTCTTCTCTTCTAACATGTATGTGGGCGGGTGTGTGGTGTGCGTGTATGAGTGTGTGGTGTGCATGTGTGTGTGGTGTGTGTGTATGAGTGTGTGGTGTGCATGTGTGTGGTGTGTGTATGAGTGTGTGGTGTGCATATGTGAGTGTGGTGTGTGTGTATGAGTGTGTGGTGTGCATGTGTGTGTGTGGTGTGCATGTATGTGTGTGTGGTGTGCATGTGTGTGTGTGGTGTGTGTGGATGAGCGAGTGGTGTGGATGTGTGTGGATGAGTGTGTGGTGTGCATGTGTGTGTATATGAGTGTGTGGTGTGCATGTGTGGTGTGTGTGTATGAGTGTGTGGTGCGCATGTGTATGAGTGTGTGGTGTGCATATGTGTGTGTGTGGTGTATGTATGAGTGTGTGGTGTGGATGTGTGTGGTGTGTGTGTATGAGTGTGTGGTGCGGATGTGTGTGGTGTGTGTATGAGTGAGTGGTGTGCATATGTGTGTATATGAGTGTGGTGCACATGTGTATGAGTGTGGCATGTGCATGTGTATGTAGGACAGAGGCTGATGTCAGGGGTCTTCCTCGGTCCCTCTCTTCACTTGGTCACTGAGGTAAGGTCTCTCAGTTGAACTCAGCTCATGGCTATGGGCTGGTCTAGCTAGCCAGCTTGGTCCAGGGATCATGTCCCCGCTTAGTCCTGGTGCTGGAATTACAAGCAGGACACTGCACCAATCTAGTGTTTTCAGGAGTTCAGGGAATGCAGACTGGTTCTTGGGGTTTGATTGTAGGAAAGGACTTTATCCTCTGAGCCATCTCTCCAGTACTGTTTCTGTTTTATTTCTGAGGTACAGGGAATTGAACCCCGGGTCTCCCGCACTCTCACTGAGCTATAGCCTCAGCCTTCTTTTGGCTCAGCCTCGGGAGTAGCTGGGATTTTACAGAGCACTGTTTCCAGCCCTGGCCAGAGCAGAAGGACAAGGGGTAGGAAGAGAAGGAAAGGGAGAGGGCTAAGAGCATAGCATGGTTTCTGATCGGCCTTGTGGTGGCCTCCAGTTCTCACAGGTTCATCAACCCAGGCCCCAGCTCCCATCCCACAGGAAAGAGTGAGAGCTGGCACCTCCTGCCTGCCCAGCCTGTGAGTCCGGGGCAAGCTGAGCAACTGGGCACACAGGGAACAGCTTCAAAGGCAATCCCAGACCATAGAGACGCCTGTCCTGACCTTCAGGGACCAGCTGGACTCCTTTATAGGGAGAGTCACTTCAAGTGGGAAGATGGAGAGGCAGGAAAAGGATGTGTAGCCGAGGCAAGTGTGGGGAGGGATGTGAGAAAAGTCCCTGGTTCTGACTCGGCCTCCACACAGACCCTGTCTCTGCCTGCTCACCCGCATCTGTCGATCCTCCCTCTCCTCTGCTCCTGTCTCTCTTCCCATAGCCTCTCCCTCTCTCCTGTCCCTTAGCTGGCATGCCACCTGTCCCCTTGGCTGAGTGGGACCAAGGGACTGGACCAGCCCTGCACCAGCCCTGCACTTTAGGCCCCCAGCTACTCAAGCGTCCGCCTGTGTCTGCCGTGTTCCGTCCTTTCGATTGTCAGTCACCCATCAGGCTCCCGAGCTTTTCTAGAAGAAAGCTCGCAGTGAGAGCAGCTTTCACATTCGTCAGTACCTCTCCCCTTTCCACTCAGCAGACTTCCCAGGGAGGTGCTGAGCTCATGCTGTGCTTGACAAGAGCCCCCCATGTTCACAGATCTCTCCTCTGGCTCTGCAAACACTTCTGAGTCCCCCCACATGTCAGGCCTCAGTCATGGCCCACATCGGGCCTTGTGTACGCCCCACATACACCTCATGAGACAAACAGCAACTCTAGCAAAAGAGGAAATTGAAGCTCAGGGGAAAGTGGCCTGTCTGATCTCACACTGCAGGGCAAGTCTACAGCTCAGCCTCCCCAGAGCGGACGCCACCACTACCCTCAGTAGGAGAACTTCCCCACCGTTACCTCTTGTACCCCCAGTCCTGTCCACCTACCCCACAATGCTCCCCTTAGTAAACCCCACAGAGAGCCCCTATAAAGGCCTGGGCACCAACCCTCTGGCTCTCACAGACACCATCAGATTCAAGTCCTTCCAAACCTTCTGACCAAGAAGACACAGACCAGGACTTGGGGACTATCTATGTGGCTCTCAGGCCATTAATGCCTGGAGAAGCACACCAAAGTGTCAGGCAGAATACAATCACACGAGTCAGAGAGCTGATGCCCAACACAGGACAGGAGCCTGATGCGAGAGGTGGGGGAGTCCAGCTCTGAGGGAAGATGAGGGGGACTCCAAAACCAAGAACACAGCTACCAATGCCCTGTCTGTGCCAACATAGCCACCTGTGCCTCCCCTGCAGCGAGAAGCAACTGTGTTCACAATGGCAAGTTACAAAGGCTCCAGCTCACCCAAGGCCAGTGTAGCGTGGAAGATGCACAGTGGATAGGTGAACCCTGCTCTCTGGGCCTCGGCTTCCTGTATGAAGCTAATGTGCTCCTCAGAGATTCCTTCCAGCCTGGTCTGGCACAGAGAAAATTCATGCACTCAAGGCTAGGTCTGGTTTACATGGTGGGTAGGACTGCAGGGCTTAGACAGACAGAATTGGGGCTACATTCCACTGCCACTTCCCGAGGTTCTAGAAGCTCTTCTCCAGAAATGTAAGGGTCTTAGGAACCAAGCTGCCTGTCCCACCCCAGCCTCTTAAAACCCTTTCTGGGGGCCGGAAAAGCTCCTTGTCAAATTCATAGCAACTTCTGACTCTGGGTCCAAGGCCTAACTCTATTCAGGCCTCCCTCTATCTTCCTGGGCTACTAACAGCCCTCAGGGTCACTGTCACCCTGTCACACTCCCTGAGTTTGGTAGGGATCCACAGAGCATCCCTGGCCTGGCTCCTGCAGTAGGAAGGGTCTGCAGTCATGACCCTCATCCCAGCCTCTGCTGCCCCCCACTACTTCCTCATACTTTTGTATGAGAGCTTTGGAAACAGCCTCCTAACTGCAACAGCCAGGTTTTGCCTGTAATAACAAACAAATAAACAAGGCATTGGACCGGAAGGAGAAAACACCCCTGAACAGACACAGACATGTCAATCATTTCTCTCACTGAGAGCTAATGACACACAGAGCATCATTCTGAGCTGCCACATACTGCTGACTTAATCCTCCAAACAACCCCACCAACCTGTGACAGGGGCATGACACACCCATTTTACAGAAGAGGCAACAGAGGGGCAGAGGCATGCCTGAGATCACACAGCAGGTAGGCCACGGAGCATCACTCTCTGAACCAACACACCCAGCTGCTGCCCCAGCACATGAGCTGCCCAGACGTCTGTCCGGGAAGTGAACACGGAAGCCCTCTCTCTCCAGAACTGTGCTCCTCTATCCCTCCTTCCCATCAGAGGCCGTGGTCCCACCAAAGACCACACCTCCGCACTGCAGTCCCCGACAATTGCATGAGAACCCAGATGTAGTGAGATCTACTTGGGTTCTGAGGTTCAGCGGTGTACATGTGTTCTGGGCCCTCCCTTCAAAGCTGTGTGATTGTACGCAGGCACATAACCTCCTGGAGCCTCAGCTTCCCTATCTGTAAACAGACAACAACAAAGTTGTCTTCCTTGGAGCAGATGAGGGGGTGATGTGCCTGTGAGACTGTCAGCTCCCTGCCTGTCCACCAGCTGGAGTCTAGCTCTAGCTAGGGGCCTGTTATGTCCTTGTCCGTCAGCACAGACAGGATCTGAAGGGAGTGATGGTGCATGCCTGTAACCCCAGCACTCTGGAAGTGAAGGGAGGAGGATCGGGAATTCAAGGTCATCCCGTGGTAAGTTCAAGGGTGGCCTGGGCTACATGAAATCCTCTCTCTCACACTCTCTCTCACACACACAGACACACAGAGATACACACACACACACACACACACACACTCCCACAGCCCTCACACTCCTGAGCACCGGTTGGAAGGGCAGAACCTCAGCGCTTGGCCCAGACTGCCAGAGACTGAAGATGCACTGTAGCAAGTCTCCTGGCTCTATGTAGCCAAAAACCAAGAGACTTTACACTCTGACCTCTGAGGATTTGGTAACCTGATTTCAAGGGTGAAAACTGGTGACAAGAAGGTCAGACCCGGGTGGTCCTTCCCCTAAAAGGGTACAGGACAGGAATAATCTCCACTATGAACTTGAGCCAAAATGCAGGCTGGCGTGTGGGTGGCTGGCTGCTTCATCCATGGCTAGGCCCAGCGCACGAGGCACCTACACCCAGTGTTCAAGGGACAGCAGAAGAGCAATTGAGATGGTACTGAGACTCAGTCAAGACGAACCATGTGAAGAAACCCACTCATACAGACCACTGCATCCACAGATACTCCCTGTCACAAGCACACAAACCCCCCAAAGGCAGAATAATTCTGAGACAGAGGACTCAGATACATGGAGCCTCAGGGCACTAAGACCTCCCCCCTTACACACGCACACAGCAGGCCAGGAGTTCCTCTTGCCTCCGCAATGCTTTCACCCCTATCATCTGCCACACGCCACTCCCACCCACCCAAGATGGACAAGGACCCACGTTCTTATTGGCTATCTGCTTGATGAAGCCTCACTCTTAAGAGACAGAGAGGCATCATGCCAGGCAGGCTGCTGAAAGATGGACAGCAAAGTGGCACTGTCACTTCAGGGTCCCCTGACAGACAGCCATGCAGTACTTACTGTATGGTTTCCCAAGTACACACACACACACACAAACACACGACAGTGGCAATCATACCTGTCTCCAGCTACACAGACTCAGGAGAGGCCACTGTCCACTCTATCCATGGACAGGTGACTGCTCTTACCTCCAGCACCCCCACCATCAGCACCCCATCCCACATCCCACTGACCTCATTCACCACTGCAGGCTGGACTTCTGGGACACCTAAGTCATGTGGACACTACAGAAATCCCAAAGTATGGGACCAGAACCCTGCACAGGCCTACAATTCCTAATAAAAAAAAAAAGCCACTTACTATGGGGTCAGTTAGGACTGTTTCAGAGAGTGATTTCACAGGTTATGAAAAGGCCTGTGACCCTAAAATATCTTCCCTCTGGGTCTGGAAATCCCCACCCCCACCCCTCTGAGATTGACTTCTGGGACAGGCTCCCACCTGAAGTTCTAGTCAGCTCCCACCCTGGGAGTGACAGCTGACAGCTGGCCTGAGAGTTGGTGAAAGATGCAGGGCAGGGCAGGGCAGGGCCATTAGCCTTTGCCAGCTCCCGCCAGGAGGGGGCACTCTGCCCCAGTACCCACCCAAGGACTAGTGCCCTAGAAGCCAGCCCCTCTTACTTAGCCAGCAAGGGAGTTCGGACAGGAGAATTTTTTAACACCACCTCCATGCAAACCAGGGAAAACCAAGTACTATCCCGACTGTCCCCTGCTGAAGGCAGAGTGTTGAGAACCAGGAAAGGACAGGAGCTCTGAGAAAAAGGAGGTGGTGGCGCTGGAGGGGGGAATTAACCAGGTTCCAAAATAGCACAGTTGCTTCTGCCTCGCTTCACCCGGCACAGTGTCTGGCTGCTTCTGCTTTCGATCTGACTCACGCCCGGTGGGGGCAGGAGAGGGTGGCCAGGATGGACTGAGGCCACTGGACGACCACAAGCAGTGGTTCAGAACCCTCAGCAGAGGGGCCTTTTTCTCCCTGGCTCCACACCCTCTTCTCCTGCCCTACCCAAGAGTGAGCTGGCTCCAGGAAGAGTCAACAGGGCACCAAGGCCAGGCGGAGAGGGGGAGTGCTCTCTTGCCAGGGTGCTAGTCTCAGCTAGCCCACCTGGGTGTCTCCAGGAATGTCACCTGCCTTTCACCTGCACTGCCTGAACACTCTGACCTCTCCAGCCCACCAACCAGGAAGCCAGAGGACACTTGCCATGAAAGCCACCTTCTCCTCTGCTGAGGTGAAAGGACCCTTCCAGATCAGCCTCGCAGAGCTAGAGCTGGCCAACCACCTGCAGCTCTCCCCTGGGGCCACATGCAGGTATGAGAGGAACATGGAAGTCTTTTTCCCCCAGCCACTTCTACCTTTTGCTTGTCCTTAAACACCAGCCTTTTGCGCTTCCTAGGCGGCGGAGAAGAACCCTGACCACATGCTGGGGTGGGGGCAGCAGATGCTGCCCCCAGTAACTATCATTCTCCCCATGTCCTTCTGCCTCCTCCAGGACTTTGAACTGTCACATTTCTGCTCACAGGGGTGTGACTCCAGCAGCAGATTCACCACATATGGAACATGCTTGAGCCCAAACCTGAGAGAGGCCCAGAAAGCAACACCCAGCACAGGCCCACCTTATGGCTCCTGAGCAGAAGCTCAGCTGGACCTGGAACGAGCATGGCCACCTGTATCAGTGAGTAAGGAGAAGTGCAGTGGTCATGGGGAAGAGACACTCCTAGTAAACAGTGTCAGCAGTGAGGTGGGTGGCCCACAGTGACAGGCATGTGCCCGATTCCACCAAGACATGCAAACCGTGACCAAACATCAAAAGAGAAGTGCTGCAGGTGACAGCGAGGGAGAAATCCATGCAGCGCCCCTGCCCAAGGGGGATGTACGGCGAGCCCCAGCCCCTCACCAGCTTCAAGCTGGGGCTTTCTTACTGGGCCTCTCACGTAGCCACACTGCCCTCAGACTCACTATGGAGCTGAGGACAACCTTGACCTCCACATCCCAAGGGCTTGAATTATAGGCTGGGGATCCAACACAGAGTTTCCTGCAGGCTAGACAAGCACTCTACCAACTGAGCCACACCCCCAACCACCACTCCCTCTTTTAGCTCTCTCTACCTGGCCCAACTAGGAGGAAGCCATAACCCAAGATTGGTAGGGCTAGGGTAGGCAGAGGTGAACCAGAGATGTGACCCTTCTCCTCAATGTGGACTAGGAATGACCAGGGCTGACTCTGCAAAACCGATCCCCCCACACCGTGTTTCACAGACTGCATCTTGTTCCGCTGGGCACACAAAGGGAGGGGCACCAGAAGGCTCCACTCTCCACTGGCTAACGGGCAGTCGAAGGTAGCCATGGTCCCACAGAAAAGGCAGGGGCAGTAAAAGAAAGGAAGAATGGCCACTGCATTCATCTCAGGAAGTTGGAAGGGACTGCTAGTGGGTGTGGTGTCACATGCCTAAAATCCCAGTACTCGGGAAGCGAGTTCAAGGGCAACTTGAGCTACACAGTGAGTTCCAGGATAGCCAGAGCTACAGAGAGACCCTACCTTAAAAAACAAAATAACAATCGTCCTTTTCTCTTTAAAGGGGGACTCTTGGCTGCAGGTTATGTGCCACCTAGCGTAGCCACACATCTTTCTAGGTGAAAATAGAACACCCAGGGCTCTCTCACTTGGTGAGACTAGGAAAGAACTAGCCAGTGTCAGGAATGGAGTAAACACATATTTGTTCTCAAAGGAAGATCCTGCCAGCTTCCTCTTTCAGTTAATGGGACCTTGTAGGTTCTCCACCTCTGTTAGACACTGACTATAGCAGGGTGACTGGCCCAGGGTTAAGGGACTACCTTGGACACAGGCCAAAGGAAGTATGGAAAGAGGGCTAGCCTGACCACCTGGCTGGGTTGGGTGAGTCCAGCAGAAGCTGCCGAGGGCCATATCCCCTGGCCATGTGTGGCCCCAAGCAATCCACCTAAGCACTATCATATGCAGCCAGAGGTAATGGCATTAGCATCTGGCCCAATGACCCCCACATTCCTGAGCCATCCCTGGGTAACCTCAGAGCATGATCTAAGACCCCCGCCCATGAGAGAAAGCCAAGAGCACACCTCCATAACCTGTACCTTATCAGCTCCCTGCCCTTCCAGGACTTCTGGACCCTACTTTTCCAGGTAGTCCCTGGGAAACCTCCCAAATAAACTATTTAAAGCTACATTCTTTGTCAGTAGGAATCTGGCCTGAAACTGAGCTGCTAGCTCTTAAGCTTAGAAGGGCCAGCTGTTGATGAGCCAGTGACAGGAGCTGACTTCCCTGAGGGGACCCGAGAAGCAAGAATGTAAGCGTCAGTCACTGGGAAAGGCTGCCAGAGCCAAATGCAGTGGCCAAATGTGTACCTAGAACACCCTAACCTATGGGCAGGTAAGAATGTGCCTAGAAGCTGAGTTGTAAGGGTGGAGGGAAGAAACAGGGCTTAGCAGAAATGCTAACATACAGAACACTGCATGTCGAAGGCAGTGATGGTGACATGAGGTTCCTGGGAAACCTGGCACTGCCTTCCACCTGCAGAGTGCGTCTAGGGTAGAACTCCAGAACTCCAATGCTGCGCAATAGGACCTTAGTGTGACACTCATTTGCTAACGCTGCCTTTGTGTTTAGAACTCAGGAGGGGGCACTTGGGACGCCATCTGATTCACATCAAGAGCTTTGAGGCTGGAGGGCTGGCTCAACAGTTTAGAACACTAGCTGCTCTTGCAAAGGACACAGGTCTTGTTCCCGGCACCCACATGACAGCTTACAACCGTTTGTAACTCTAGTTCCATGGAATCCAAAGCCCTCTTCTGGCCTGTGAGCACTAGGCACACACATGGTACACAGACACACATGCAAGCAAACATTCACATACATAATAATGTTAATCATTTTTTAGAAAGTGCATGTGTTCTGAAGCGGAGAGGGTTGAATCTCAGTTACTGGCTGAGGCTGAATCCCACTTACTGGCTGTGAGAGCTTCATGAATTTATCTCATTTGATGGAGTTTCAGGTTCCTGGTCCCTAAAACCTCCATCCTGGACCAACGGTAAAGTACATAACCCAGCATCTGGCAGATTGAGTGCTCAATAAACCTTGAGAAATGAATACCATTCATTCATAGACGGAACAAGTGGGTTGATGTAGGAGGGTCTTCTATCTATCTGTTACTTTCATTGGTTAATAAAGA
>LOJH01005481.1:23027-34093 GCA_001685095.1 Ellobius talpinus | reverse complement strand
TCAATCATGCCACAAGGACATGTGCTCAACTATGCTCATAGCAGCTTTGTTTGTTTCTGTGAGTTCAAGGCCAGTGTGGTCTACAGAGCGAGTTTCAGGCTACACAGAGAAACCCTGTCCCAAAAAACCAAATAAATAAATAAATAAATCCATTCTTTAAAAAAATAATTTCTTTTCTTTTTGGTTTTTCAAGACAGGGGTTTCTCTGTGTAGCCCTGGCTGTCTCGGAATTTGCTCTGTAGATTGGGCTGGCCTCAAACTTATAGAGATCTGCTTGTCTCTGCCTCCCAAGACTGTTAGGATTAAAGGCATGCACCACCACACCTGACCTTATAAAAGAATACATTTTATTTTTAATTATGTGTGTATATGTATGTCCCTGTGTGGGTATGCACACATCACTGCAGGTGTCCAGAGTCCAGAATGGAGTGTCAGATCACCTGAAGCTGGAGTCATAGGCAGTTATGAGCAGCCTAATGTGGATGCTGGGAACCAAATTCAGATCCTCTGAAATAGCAGGAAGCACTCTTAGCCACTAAACCATCTCCCCAGCCCAGAAATATAATACCTTAATTATTATTTTTATCCTTTGAGATTTTTTTAAAAATGTGTATAAGTGTTCTGTCTGCATGTGTGTATGTGTATCGTGTGTGTGCACTGTACCCTCAGAGGTCAGATGAGTACATCAAATTTCCTGGAACTGAAATTAAAGGAAGCCAGGAGCTACCACATGGGTGCTCGGAACCAAACCTGGGTCCTCTCCAAGAGTTAAGTGCTCTTAACCACTGAGTCATCTCTCTAGCCCCACGTCTTAATAATTCTTAGGCACTTCTTTCACACTTTAGCTTTCTCTATTCCTCTAAGAGTATTTTAAAAGGTTTATTTGTTCATGTATTTTGTTTACTCAGAAGTTCTAGAAGAGCAAGGCAGCCAGTGCTCTTAACCTGTGAGCCATCTCTCCAGCCCCTATAGACTTGATTTTAAGACAAGATCTTACTATACAGGCTTGGTTGTCCTGCAACTCCCTAAGTGCTGGGATTAAAGGCTTGTGTGCACCACCACTGCCCGACTCTCTCATTCAATTTAAATGGAAAGGTTTTAGTTCTGTTTTCTTACTTCTGTTTTGAGAATGGGTCTCCCTCTGTGGCTCAATCTGGCTATCAACTCATGTAGCCTAGTCATGCTTTAACCTTATGATCCTCTTGCCTTGTTCTCCCCAGTGTGTGCTAGGATTAGAGAAATTCACTCCCAGAAATCTAGGTTTCTCTCTTCCATGATGTATCCCTGTGTAACCTTGGACTTTACTATGTAGACAAGGCTAGTCTTAAGCTTATAAAGATCGTATTCCTTTTGACTCTCAAGCCCTGTTTTAACAAGTATGCAGCACTACACCCAGGCATATTTATCTCCACTAGCTCTATCAAAGAAGCCTGAATCTTAGCCAGGCAGTGGTGGCACATGCCTTTTATACCAGGATTAGGGAGGCAGAGGCAAGAGGATCTCTGAGTTCAAGGCCAACCTGGTCTACAGAGCGAGTTCAAGGCAGTTAGGGCTACACAGAGAAACCCGGACTCAAAAAAAAATTGTAACCACTATGAATTCTGACACTACCATCTCCCAATGGTAATGGAATACAGAAATCCATTTTAGAACTAAAATTAGTTCTGTCATTCAAATTATTTGAGTTTCAGAAGTGTCATCAGTCTGGATTCCTCTAAAACATACCCCCCTTTCTTCAAAACCTTGATGTTACATCTGTTCTAGTCCATCAGGGCATGCGTACTCATTAAGAAAATCTTATTTTTAGCCTTCCTACTCATTTAACTGGTCTTCAGCAATACATTTATAACTCTGTTCTTCAATTAAAATGGAACTGATCTGGAAACATAATTGACAGATAATTACTGAAAGAGACAGACTGTGAACAGAGAACTGAGCACTTTTAATTCCTTTGCCATCTGCTCCATTATGTTTACCTAGTTCCTAAACATAGCTAAAATACATCTCTATCTCCTTCTTTGATGCTTTTTTTGAGGGGGAAGGGCTGTCTGATTTTTTTGCAGCTGCTTTGTTTCTGTAATAGATACTGTCTACAGAGCTACAGGGTATGCATCTGTAATATTTCTTTAAAAGTTATTTTTCAAGTTTTATTTCATGAATATGCTTGCTTTGTTTGCCTGTGTGTATGTGCACCACACATGTGTCTGGGACTCAAGGGGGACAGAAGGTGATATCATATTTCCTGAAACTGGTGTTGCAGATGGATGTGAGCCACCATGTGGGTGCTGGGAATCAAATATAGGTCCTCTGCAAGAGCAGAGTACACTTAAAAACTGAGGCATCTCTCCAGGCTAACATTTGTGATATCTCTATGTGTCAGTTTTCTACATTGAAGAATCCAAAAGTTTTTCAAGTGATATCCTGCCTCATTAAAGATGCTGGTAATTCATGCCAGCGCATGCCTTTAATTACAGTACTTGAGAGGCAGAGGTAGGTGAATCTCTGTGAGTTCAAGGTCAGTCTGGTCTACAAAGTGAGTTCCAGCATAGCCAGAGCTGTTAAACCTTGTCTCAAAAACCTATGTGTGTGTGTGTGTGTGTGTGTGTGCACGCGCGCGCACGCGTATGCACATATATACACATACATATGCTCACACAAATACATACATACATACATACATACACACAGGTAATTCTTTATGAACTTGCTTTATTTGAAAAAGTACATCGCAAAAGATAAAGAGTTGGAGGTGTAGCTTGGAGGGAGAGGGCTTGCCTAGCATGTATAAGGGCCTGGGTGTGAGCCATAGAACTGAAAAAGCAAAAAAGCAATTGAAAACCATCTATTTACAGAGGAAAGGAATCACATATATTTTATATTCCAAGTACTGCATTAGAAAATCCATGGAGAGGGGATGGAGAGATGGCTCAAAGAGCACTGGCTGCTCTTCCAGAGGTCCTGAGTTAATTCACAGCAACCATATGGTAGCTCATAACCATCCATGACCTCTGGTGCCCTCTTCTGGCCTGGAGACATACATGCAGGCAGAACACTATACACGAAAGAAAAGAAAAAAGACAGACAGACAGACAGAAAATCCATGGAGAATCTATGGACTGTGCTCATCTCACTTAATTTTCATAAAAGCCAAATAATGGGGATTCCTCCCCCCCAAACTGCTGCTGATGAAAACAAGACTCAGCAATTTGCTATATAGTTCAGTATGACTGGATTAAAGCAAATCCTCTTTAATATTTGACAAGATTTTTTTTGAGAACTGAGAAGCAGGAAGACAGCCATTCAAACATTATCATGATCATTTTATCATTCTTTGGTATTCTTTTTGCATCTATCCCTTTACATATTTTTCTATCATTTTTTGTCTTGGTTAGGGTATCTTTTGCTGCGATAAAACATCGAGACCAGAAGCAACAAGCTCTAACTCCAGTTCCAAGGTTCCAGCGCCCTCTTCTGGATACCAGACATGCACATGGAGCACAGACATACATGCAGGCACAATACCCACACATAAAAAAATGAAAAAATGAAATATAATCTTCCAAGTATGGTGGCATATATCTATAACCTCAGTACTCAGGAGGCTGAGGCAGAAAGATTGTGAATTTTAGGGCAGCATGAACAATATGATAAGACCCTCTTTAAAACAAAACAAAATTAAAAATAGTGGAAGAAAGAAGATCAGGAGTTCACAGTCATCTACATATATTGAGTTCCAGGTCACCTGAAGACTCCACAAGCCCCAGTCTTAAAAACAAAAGAACCCATGGCACTTGAGAATAAGAGAATCAGGATCTCAGGATCATCCTCAACAAAGCAGCAAGTTTAAGTCTAACCTAGGTTAAGATTAAAGAAGAAAAACCCACAAAAACAAAAATAAAAATAGTAGGAAGCAACATTAAGAAAGAGATACAACTATTTTAGCCTGTACTGAGGAATGAATCCAAGATCTTGAGCAAGCTACACACGCACTCTACCACCGATCTCTATCTTTAGCCCTGTATTTAAAAACCTGGTCACGGGAAGATGCAGCTTAGTGGCAGTGTTTATTCAGCAATCATGAGGCCCTGGGTTCAATCTAGGGTACCAGCCCAGTCCAAAAATTGTTTTCAACTGGATGTTCTGGCTAGTTTTACGTCAACTTTGCACAAGCTAGAGTCATCAGAAAGGAGGGAGCCTCAAGTGAGAAAATGCCTCCAGAAGAAGATAGGGCTATAGGCAAGCCTATAGGGCATTTTTAAATTAGTAATTGATGTAGGAGGGTGTGAGAGGGCTCCTCCCATTGTGGGTGGGGCTGGGGGTTGGTAGAGGCGTGTGGTCCTGATTCTACAAGAAAGCAGGCTGAATTAGCCATGTGGAGCAAGACAGTAAGCAGCTCTTCTCCATGGCCTCTGCATTAGCACCCGCCTCCAGGATCCTGCCCTGTTTGAATTCCTGCCCTGACTTCCTCTCATGATGAATTGTGATATGGAAGTGTAAGCCAAATAAACCCTTTTCCTCCCACAAGTTACTTTGGTCATGGTGTTTCAACACGGCAATACTAACTCTGACTGAAACACTGGGGATACATAGATCAGTTAGTAGAACATTTAACTGGCATTTGAAAAGACCTGGGTATTAAATCCTCAGTATTCCTTGATCACATGCGCGCGCGCCCCCTTCCCGTCTGGAGAGATGGCTCAGCAGTAAGAGAGAGCATTTGCTGCTCTCACATACAAATACACACACACACACACACCCTTCCCTTCTGGAAAGATGGATCAGCAAGCTCACACAGACACAGACACACACACACACAGACACAGACACACACACACCCTTCCCTTCTGGAGAGATGGCTCAGCAGTAAGCACTTGCTGCTCAATTATGAGGACTCAAGTTGTTGGGAGCTCAGCACCCATGTTTCTAAGAAAGCCCACAAATGCCTGTAACTCCAACTCCAAGAAATCTGACTCCACTTTCTGGTAACTGCAGGAACTAACACACATACACATATGCTTTCACGCAGACACACGCATATAAAATAAAAATTATTTAAAGACAAGGTCCTGGCTGGGGATGTAGCTCAGTGGGTAGAATTCTTGCCTAGCATACATGAAGCCCCAGGATATTTGCCAGTACTGCAGAGATTAGGTATGGTCTGGGCAACCCAGTCTGACCTGAAACTCAAGAGTATCTTCCTGCCTCAGCCTCTCAAATGATTGAGAGCCTAACGCCCAAGTCAGACAGTCCACAAATGTCTGTAACCCCATCTCTAAGGGAATTAAACCCCATCTTCTGGCATCTGCAGACTCTCCTACACACGTGTACACAGTCACTCACACAGATACACATACAGAAAGAAAATAAAAATTTTAAAACAAGGTCTTGCCTGAGGATGTAGCTCAGCTGGTAGTACTTGGTTAAGAGCACTTGCTGTTCTTGCAGAGACACAGTTTTGGTTTCCAGCATCCACATGGTAGCTCACAACTGTCTGTAACTCTAGGGTCAGATCTGACACCCTCTTTTAGCCTCTATGGGCACTGCATGCATGCCACACATGTCTTTGTGCAGACAAAACATTCACGTGCATAAAGATTTCTTTTTAGTTATGTATGTTTCTGTGTATAGGTATGTGTGTGTGAGTTAGGTATGGGTATTTGAGTTCAGGTGCCCACAGAGGCCAGAGGAACCAGATTCCTGGAGCTGGAGTTACAGGTGCTTGTAAGCTGCCTGACATGGGTGCTAGGAAATCCTCTGCAGAAGCACTACAGACCACTAAGTTACCTTTTCAGCCTCCAAAATAGAGCGAGTTCCAGGACAGCCAGGGCTCTAACACAGAGAAACCCTGTCTCGAAAAGCAAACATGCAAACAATGAGAAGAAACCTGTCAGCCTGGTCTACAGACCAAGTTCAGGACAGTCAGGGCTACACAGAGAAAACCAAGAATCCCACACCAATTATTAATTAAAAACCAAGGCTGGTTGAAGCAGAATACAGGAGCTACAGAGGCCATTTTTCTACTCTGTAAAGCAGGTTAAGAGGTTTTCAGGTTTTTTGTATTAGCACTTCTGGAAGCATAAAAATGGGTCAACAGGGCCTTACGCAGGATTGGCAAGCACTGTACCTACCATTGAGCTATGTCACTGGCTTGGAACTCTGACTTCTATTGACAGTATTTGTTACTCTGTTGTACAGTGGTCAACGGATACAGTAGTAAAAGTTATTTGAAATATACAGTGAATACCGTTACATTATCTCCATGGTAACTTTTTTTCCTGTATCTTGGTTATCGATTTCTGACATAAAGACTTGGACCCTTGGAAAATATTTTTCTTAATTAAAAAAAACCCACTGAGTTACATTTCCCACATTTCTTTGTTGTTGTGCTTATATACTGTTTATGATAATTTCCTTTGATATACATAAAAAGGATAGGTTAAAGGTCAGCTAGATAAGAAGTTAATGTAATTTGTTTTTAAAGTCTGAACAGTGGGCATGAATAAAAGGGAGTTAGAATCAGATTATTTAAAAAAATTATTGAAGCAAAATTTACATAACATAAAATCCAGATTAACCATTTAAAAATATACAATTTAGTATATTCCTTTAAAAAGTAAACAATTTTTTAAAAAAGACTTGTGTTTTATCTACATGTTTGCATGTGTACAAGTCACAAGAGGGCATCAAGTCCTCAGGATCTGATGTTAATGATGAGTGTGAGCCACCATGTGGACTGAACCCAGGTACTCTGCAAGAGCAACAAAAGACCAACTGCTGAGCCATCTCTTTAGCTGCCCCCCCTGCAAGAAATCTACTTTCTAAAAGGCATTCGTGTTTTTAGTTCAATAAAAAATTACTAAACATAATTTCACTGATGGAAATTCTAAGCTTACAAGCCCTTCACCCTTTCTGCTGGGCTTGGTAGCACACTCCTATAATCCCAGCACCTAAAAAGAAAGCAGGAGTTCAAGGTGATAGATCTCATGCCTTCGGAGAGTATGAGGCTGGCCTGGGCTAGTTTCAGGAGACCTTGTCTCACAACAAACAAGCAACAACGAAGAACCCCACACCTTTATTTTAAAAGATTAAGCGGGGCCAGTGAGATGGCTCATGGGTAAAGGTGCTTGTCACCAAGCCTGATGATCTGAGTTTCATCCCTGGGTGCCATATGGTAGGAGAGAACCTACGCCTGCAATGTATCTTTTGGCCTCCACATGTGTGCAGTGGCACTTGACAACCCCCCCATACAAACTAACAAACAAGTAAATAAAAGTTAAGGGACCAAAGAGATAACTCAGATTTTCCAGAGGACCCTTCAATTCCCATCGCCCACACCGGTCAGCTTATAATAGCCTGTAACTTCAGCTCTGGGTAGTCCAATGTCCTCTTCCCACTTCCACTGGAACCTACACACTAGTCGCACACGCGCGCTCGCAGGCACACGCAGGCATACACGAACAGCTTAAGAGATGGTTTAGCCAGTTAAGAGCATTTGCTGTTTTTGCAGAGGACCAGATTATATTTTCAGCACCCACATAGGGGCCCAAAACCATTTGTAACTCCAGTTCCAGGAGCTCTGATGCTCTAACATCCAATGGCACCAGGTAAACATTCATTCATATACCTAATTTTTAATTACTTAAAAATAAAAGCAAATCTTTAAAAAGAGTAAGTGACCAGGCATGATGGCAGACACCTTTAATTTTAGCACTGGGTAGTCTGAGGCAGGAGGACCGAAAGGTCAAGGCCAGTCTAGGCCATGGAGCAAAACGTTACTTTGTGATTCTGGCACCCCAGAGGAATTCAAGGCCAGTGTGGAAAATGTACCAAAAACTTGTCTAAATGTCCACAGGAATGACTTACTCTTTCTCTTGAAACAATACCAATATACAGGGCAAAACGTGAAAGCATTTCCTTTACCAACATTACTAAATGCCCAGAGATAGCAGCTGCTAAGGTACTGTCATGTTCTAACAGTTTTCCCTAGACAAATACACTAACTTACAGCTTAAAACCAGGACTTTGAGGGTACAAAATTATGTATTGTCTTGCATATTGTTTTCTTCAAAGAATGCCTTAAAGTGGTGGCACACACCTTTAACTCAGCACTTGGGAGGCAGAGACAGGTTGATCTCTGAGTTGAGGTCCACCTGGTCTACCGATGAGTTCCAGGACAGCCAAGGCTACACACAGAGAAACTCAGTCTTGAATTCCAACCCCATCCCCACCAAAAAAGAATGGATTGGGATTCTCCCAAAAAGTCACATCAGAGGCTAGAGAGGTAATTCATGTTAAGAGCTCTTGATGCCTTTGCACAGCACCTGGGATTAGTTCCTAGCTCCCACATGGCAGGTCACAACTGTCAACTATAGTTCCAGGTGATTCCACACCCTCTTAGGCCTCCAAGGAGGTGGTGAGCATCTATCCATGAACTGAACGCTCAAAAACAAACCATAAAAAGTCATATCAATTTCTTGGTCTAGCATAAAGGCTGCTCACTAGATCATATCTTTGCTAATTGTATTTTTACTTTCCTCTTTGCCACCTTCCCTAATTCAATGTTTTCATTTGCCAGTTTTTTTGTTTTTGTTTTTTTCAAATAGGGTCTCGTGTAGCAGCCCAGACTAGTCTCTAACTCACTTGGATGATACTGAATTCTTGTTCCTCTTTCACTATGATGTTTTGAATACAGGCATGGCCACCATGCCAGGCTTAGCTTAGCTTTTAGTCTTATGAAATAATTCAAATACTCAGATATAGAAATTAGTTTATTTACTAATTTAACAGCTGTAATGTTTTACGGGCATTTCAAAAATGTGCACATAGGTTTTACATACTTGAGAGTGCAGAAAGCACAAGAAACAGCATTGGAATGAAGGGCTTCAGTCTACTTTAACTACAGAAGTTAACTGTGTAAACCTAGGGTTGGTTTTCCTTACGTATAAAATTAGAGAGTATAAATAATTGTTACTAATTGTTAGTAGTCTTTTAAAGATCTAAGGGTATATGGTTCTAAGTTACAAATGTTCAAAAACACAGTGCTAAGATTCATCTGTTTGGACTGCTAAACATCATGCTAAAAAATACAGCTGGGTGTCGCGGCTCACACCTGTAACCCCAACACTTGCAAGGCAAATGCAGGAGGATTTTCATGAGAACAAGGCCAGCATGGGCTACAGTAGGAGGATGCTTCAAAGGAAACAGAACAAAAAGGCTATTGCATGACTTCCACATCGCAAAGTTTGTTTCACAAAGGGGTGGTGTGGGGTGTCTCAGTTTGCTCATTCGTGTCTACCAAGCACACAGAACACAGCCGAGCACGCTGATAAACGGGCACGAATGGCATCATCTCGCTCATCTACTTCAACTCCTGAGCTGACAAGACAGCCCTTACACACGCCAGAGGGAGCGACATGGTCGACAACAGAAGCTTCCATTATACCCTCTGGGTAGCAAATCAGGCTTCTCAGCCCGACCCCCAAAACGGCCCGAACTCCAGAAGTGTCACAACCTATAGCTGCATGCACATTTTCCAGCTGCTGGAAGCCAGCTGGTCACCCGCTCCAGCCTGCTTTTGGACTCGAGACCCCAAAACGCAAGAAGTTACAGCTCCCGCTTTTGTGAGGCCAACTTCCTCCCAAAGGTGGAATCCAAGTCACGCCCAGCACACATCCTGGGGAAGGAGCGAGCTGACCCTCTCTAGCCCCAAGCCGAGAAAGTCCTTGGCGCTGGAAGGCGCCGCCTCACCTCCTTCTTTCTTTGGGCAGAGGCCGAGGGAAGCCTGGAGACGAGCAGCAGAGTCACCGCCGCGGTCGCACACGCACACCAGAGCGAGCTAGGCGAAGCCATGTTCGTTTTTCTCCCTTGGCGGCCGGGCGAAACTTTCTTCCAGCAAGGTCCGAGGGTGGGGCGTGAGAATGGGCGAGCCGAACCCTTGTCGCTCCCCATTGGCCGGGCTCAGCCCTGCAGGGCGACCCCTCACATTACGTCACATGCCGCAGACGCCCGCTTAAAAAAAAAGCAGTTAGCTTCCGATTGGTTCCAGGGAGCCAATAGGGAAAAGATAATCTGGAGGTTTTTTATTGGTTTGCTAAAAAGGCTGCACCGCCCCTTTCGTGGTGCGTGAAGACGTCGCGGGTTGTGAATTTCAATGCGCACGCGCAGCTGTGCAAGGCTGCCCTTGTATCTTTTGGAGGGAAGTGTTGAACAAAATGGTTTGTACGTTTAAAAATGGAATTCATCCTCCAGACAGCGTTCGTTTAGAATTGCTTCAAATTCTAGCCGGCCCAAGTAACGCAAGCCTCTAATCCAAACATTGGGTCGTTTTTGGCTGCATTGCCAGTAAGATTGTCTCAAAAAAGAGGATTAGGAGCTCAAAAAAATTAAACAAACCTTCAGAATTCCGATTTAGCCTGGGCTACAAGAGATCTTAGATCAAAAAGCATATTTTAGAAACCTACTTTAGTATAATATTCTGGAAGAGCATTTGGAGATATGTCTCAGTTAAGAATATTCAACTGTTTTTGCAAAGGACACTCCCAGCACTCCCCTGGCAGCTAACCGACCAAAGTTCCAGTTGGGGGGAGCGAGTTCTGATGCCTTATTCTGACGTCCACAGGGACCTGGTGCACATACTTCCATGTGGCCCAAACATTCATACACACTCAGTATTTTTATTTTGGATTTTAAGACAGTGTTTCTCTATTTAACAATCCTGGCTATCTATTCTGGATCTTACTTTGTAGACCAGGCTGTCTTCGAATTCATAGATCTGCCTGCCTCTGCCTCCTGGGATGAAAGGCATGTGCCACCACCACCCGGCTTTCTTTTTTCCTTTTTTCAGTGCATACTGTTCTTGAAGATGGCTTGAGTTCTGTTTACATCACCCGTGGTGAGGTGCTCACAACTGTCTGTAACTCCAGCTCTTGGGCCCAGGATTTTATGGCCTCCTCAGACATCTGTTCTAGGTGCACATGCTAAAACAGATACAAACACATATGGTTTAAAATAATAAAACAGGGCTGGAGAGATGGCTCAGAGGTTAAGAGCATTGCCTGCTCTTCCAA
>LOJH01005480.1:9767-28634 GCA_001685095.1 Ellobius talpinus | reverse complement strand
CTGTGTGATTATTTTGGGTCTAAGCTAGCTGGGCGGCTGGGAACCAACAAGTGGCTCTCTTCTCCAACAGGGGTTATAACCACTCAACCCACCACAGCATAATTCTTGTTTTCTCAATAATGTTGATGATATTGTGATGCCAACTGGACCCTGTGTACTATGAGAAATATACCTCCAATAGCATCTATCAAGAAAGGACAGGACTCCTTAGCTTTTGGCCTCTTCACATTTTGTGGTTAACTATGCTGAGTAACCATGGAGACAGATGCATACATCTTTCCTTTTTATAGTTTTATTCACTTGCCTAGACTGTGGCCATGGTGGGCCACATTTCACTTGTGTTAGTAATATAGGCCTATTTAGACTTATCTACAAGGTCTGCCCTGTAGTTGTAGTAGCTGTTTGGCAGAGTATGGGAGTCTGGCCTTGAATTCTGTATCAGCCTTGTTCTCAGAAGCAAAATCCAGTTTGGAATCAAAATTTTATCCAATCAACTCATTGTTTAGTGTTCAAGACATTTAAACAGTTTGATAATTTAACTGAATTGGCCATAATTTGGATGGGCTTGAGAACTGTCTGAATGAGCCAAAATGAAACAGGAGATCAAGATAATTCTAATCTAATCATTCATTCAAACATTTAATGAAAACCTTTCATATGTGACTAAAATCATCTACTCTTCCAGGGGGCAGGGGGTTTTCAGAAATGGAAGAGCTACCCCAGCTGAGACTGTATGACCATGGGATACCCAGGCCCAACTCTTTGGTTACTAAATCACATTTCATTTAACATTTCAGACATGAAACATAATAAGCTCACAGCCAAGCTCTAGTCAAAGCCTTGGGTGCTGATTTTCAAATGTGTTCTCAGAGTCATAAAACTATCTATTCATTAAGATGAAGAGGGATTTGTGGAACTGTTAGAGAGGAGGCTGTCTGCCAAGGGTACCAATGGGCATTGAGTTGTGAGGATGGTAAAAAGCTCTCTCTGCTCGTGTTCATTGATTTTATGTGTTATTATTTAGGACTAGTGGGAAAGAATGAGGATAAAAGCAGCACAGTCAGAGAAGGCTTATGAAGGAGTTTATAAGCACCATGCTGAAAAACTCAAACATTATTTTCAGGGTAGTTGTTCTGAGACTTCAGAACATTTGAAGAACATATAAAGGGGTAGGGAGGATAAAAATGTGAATTCTCGTATTGCCTTTGGAGTCAGCTATTAGCTCATGTTCAAGATGTGAATGGAAATGGACCTAGTTGACTAGTATTTCAGATTATTTATATGTATTAGGTCCCAAAATTGCCATGTGTGAAGTTTTGGGAAGGTTGAAAGCTGGGAGGTGCTTTAAATGATTCTAATATCCTAAGTAGATGAATTCTTCCATTGGTTTGTTCAACTCCTGGCTTTCTTGGTGCTATGGTTGGTAACCTGGTTTTGTGTAATTCCCTTCTGGTCACTCTCAGCTCTTTCCTATGGGCAAAAATTTTTATAAGAGGAAAGCAAAGGTTCCTTGGAGTTACAATGTATAGTGACTATACATTGGAATCTTCTCTGATACATTGAAATATACAGTTGTGATTTGATTTAGAAATGTACCCAAATATAAGTAAGCCTTACCTACTTTGCATGGTGGTATTTGTTGTACGTTCCTAGCACCCTGTGACAATTTTATGCTACACTAAGTGATTTTTTTTCCTATCTTATCTATCAGAGAAGCCATTCAAAGTATTCAGGTAAGTCCCTCTCACCATTCATTATTGCAATGTTTCCTTAAATGATATCTAGTACCAATGCCCTGCCTCTCAACTATTTAAATTAATAACTGAGCCAGTTTCCCAAAATGTTGGGAAAGATCATGCTCTTCTTTTGATCACTTTCAGTTGTTCTTCAGGCTTCCATTTTCCATTTTTAGAATGGTTTTTCTTTTCTTTTTTTTCTTGGAGTTAAGGTCTTGCGATGTGGGTCAGCCTGGCCTTGAATTTGCAATCCTTCTGCCTTAGCTTTCTACATTCTGGGATTGCAGACATCTGATGCCACAGATTCCTCTGTTAGGATTATTAGAACAGTCACACAACTGGAGATGGTGCTTGTTCAGGCTGGCATTGGCATCACTGTGTAGTCAAGCTGGTCTTGAACTCTTGATCTTCCTTCCTCCACTTCTCAACTTCTAGTATAAGAGACATGCCCACCATGCCTTGCTTCCAAAGATGGCTTCACTTATCTCACAATTATCTTTTCTTTCAATGTCCTTTCCACTGTTCAACTGTGAAAAAAATCACCTTATCCTTTGAGTTCCTTTCATGAAAAGTTTGTAGAATTCCCCAGTGCTAAAAATTATCCCATAATATTATTTCAATGTACATTTTATATCTAGTATATCTAATCTAATTTTGCCATATCCCATATATCTGTGCATTATCTAGGTTTCATAGTTATTTCCTTGTCCTCCATAATCCTTTATCCTCTGCTAAATAATGGTATGACATACTCTCTGTCATAGGTTGAGATATAAAAGTGACTTAGTTTTGGCTTTTGTCTTAGTTATTTTTATATTGCAGTAATAACATATCATGACTATAGTAAGTCTATAGGAGAAAGAGCTGATTTGGTGCTCACGGTTTCAGAGGATTAGAGTTTATGACCATCACAGAGGACAGCATGGCAGCCAGTGGGCAGGGATAGCTCTGGAGCAGTTGCTGAGAGCTTGAGACAGAACCATGAAGCCGAGAGGGGGGAGGGAGAGAGGGAGGAGAGAGAGAGGGGGGGGGAGAGAGAGAGATTGATTGGGAATAAAGTCTTCTGAAACCACATAGTTTGCCTCGCCTCTAGCAACACATCTCCTTCAATAAGGTCCTACCCCCTAGTCATTCCCAAATAGTTCCAACAATTGGAGACCAGGTATTAAAATATATGTGCCTATGGGGGCCATTCTCATGGAATCCACCGCAGCCATTTTCAAGCTAATCACAGGGCAGACACAGGCATGGGCACTGCTACTGCCAACTTGTGTTCACTTGGGCAGCCTTAGTGCTGTGATGAGAAATTTCCAAACATCAGTGGATAATTTAGTAAATGTTTATGGTTTGGCTAAAGTCAGAATACAGTACATGTTGGTTGAGGAGCCCTGTTTCTCAAAAACACATTTTTGGGCCAGTTTCTGGTTTCTAGTATCTCAATAATTCCCTGGAGTCCTGAAGTTTGCTCTCCTCTGTGTTTTCCTTTGAATAGTGATGGAAGATCACGCACATGACAAATAAGGAAACCTGTGTGAAGTTTTACCACTGGTTTTGGAGTGGCAAAAACCCTTTCCATCCATTCCCCTTTTGGATAAATTCTGTCTTAGGGTTTTAATTGCAAGGGAGTCTTGGCAACATAGTTTAGTTTAGCTGTGAGTCCACAATGAAAAGTGCAAGTTTGATGGGAATTTCGTCCAATTGTCCTCCACAGGCTTCAATGTTTTGAGGAGTATGGACTTCTGAAAAAAACATTCAACTAAGTCACTAAGACATCAGGGAGAATCCAGTGCCCAGGAGACAAGCAAGTTGTCTTCCATGGGAAAATGTTTGCTGGTATCTTGATGGCGACTTCATCGCTCTAGTCTGGTTTAGGGTCTCCCAGAGGCCCATTTATGGCCTGCTGAGCCAGAGGGAGATGACATCAACTTTTAAGATATGGGGCTTAGGAGGAAGAAGGTAGAGGATGAAATTGTATCCTGAAGGTGATCTTCAAGCCAATGCTCCTATCTGTCTCTGTTTGCTTTCAGATACCATGAGGTCCACAGACCTCTGCCCCGTGCTTATTATGACATGTGTCTGTGCTACCCAAAACTCTGAGCAGGAGAGGAGTCAGCTGTCCTGGACATAAACCTCTGAACCTGAGAAGCAAACCCTATCTCTTGTTAAGCTGGTGATTTCAGATATCATGTTATAGTAACATAAAACCAATTTGCAGTTAAGATCCAAGTGCCTCCTGGTCAGACTCTCGGGGCAGAGTCAGGAATATTTTGTCTTTGGAGTCATGATCTGAGACCACGGAGCATTCAGTTTGGCCATAAATCGACACGTTCCTTCTTCTAATTGAGCGACACTGCATCTGCTTTTCTCTGGATGCGATGCAACGGCCTGCCTCCTTTGTGGAGTCACCGAGAGAGGAGTCTGTGCTGTTCTGCTAAGGGTGGAGGAGGGCGCTGATCATGTCTTGCAGTTGATTGATCTAAGCAGTTTGCTTCAAAGGCTCATCTGACACCTCAGTCTCTTGTTACTCACTCAATCCTCTGCTTTCCCTAAACCCTTTACACCGATGGGCATTTCGAGTTTGACAAATTGCACTGTCTGCGAGGAGATAAACGAGAGCAGTCTTGGTTCTTATTTAAGCCCAGCCACTCTGTGGTTACCAGACATGTGTTCAAACAGACAGCAACACCTGGAGCCCACAGAAAAAAAAAGATGGGAAATGGGGCTGGCTAAGAATGGAACCAAAGCCAAGAACGGCCCGAGGGGAGCTGTAGAAAGCATTCCCTCAGCAAGATGAGGGAAGGGACCAGATGAGTTATATGTTAATGAGCGAGACTTTCCAGCAGCAAGGGAGGTTCATGTGGACCAAGTCCAGCCCCATATTGCTGAAGAAATGAATTGTCTGTCCCCTCCCCACCCCCAGGGGAAACTCAGGGACCTTTCGAAAGTTCTCATTTCTCACATTTATTTGTTTAAAAGAAAGCATTTGCTGAGAGCACCCCCATTAAGATGACTCCCGATATCTATCATCCTGCCAGGCTCCCTGACAGCAACTTGGGTGCTTTTAAAAATAGTTTTTCTTCCAAAATGAAGCAAAGCGTGGAGAAAAAGGGGGGAAGAAAAGTGAAACGCGAGGCTTGTCACGTGGTAGGCAGCCTCGACATTTGTCCTCTGGCTGCTATTGTTCCCGCCTAGGGAGCGTTTGGGTCTCTCCTCAATTTGCTAAAGATGAAAGCTCAGTTGCCCAAGCACAAAAGACAGCAAGGGGCAAAGCATAGAGAAAGCTTTCCCATACTAATCCTGAGTCCGCACATTGAAGGAGAATCTGGGGACCTGTCAGGGTTGCTAGGCTTATATGAGACTGTCCCCAATTTGAGTTGTCAGACTTTGTGTCCTGGAAATCTCTGAAGTTCCTGGGGGTGAAGAAGAACAGCATTTTGTAAAGACAGTCTATTTTTCAGCGCGCCTTTAGAAAAAAAAATCTTATTCTGTTTATTGAGGGCAGTTTTCAGGTCCTAAATTCGGTCTTTATTTCCTTTATCCCACCCATCAGGAGATTCTAAATCCTCTCCATCATGGAAGGTGGTTACTGCATCGATGGTGAGAACATGGGAGCAGGAAGAGAAGGAAGGGATGGGTCACTATCCATTGCAGATTGATAGGATGGGAAGGTAGAAAGACCAGGCACCGGAAGTGATTGCATCCAGACAGGACGACCTGCACACAGCTTCCTAGCTCCCTGGCCATAGAAGAAACGCCGCAGCTGTTTGGATTTTGTTTTATAAACTGTGGGAAATGTGGGTTGTTTAATGTCTGTGGCTCTTTGGTGCTTCCTGCACGTGGGTAGACCCAGCCCTGTTTCCAATACTCCTACTGATGATGGCCAATGAAATGAGGGACTAGAGATAATTTGCTTGCCCTTGGGCAGATATGGCTTAAGCTTCCCATGTTTTAAATGAGAATAATGGTAATACCTATGCCATGAAGGTGTTCTGGATGCCAAAGGACAAGAAATTGGGAGATATTTACCGTAATTACAACCCTATTGCTAATGACCAACATATATTAACTAGCACTACTTTGCCTCATTTTTTTGCCTCATTATTTGACGCAGAAAGTAAATAATGGTTTGGAAGTCTTATATTAGTTATTCTTTCCAAAGAGAGTATGTGTTGTCTGCCTGAAGTTCAAGGCAGAAGTTAGGTCTCATAAAAGGGGGATGCTCTATTCCATGAGGTCACATGGGAGTCTATTCAGAGACTGTAAACCTGTGAGCCACAGGCTGAGATGTGGGACTTGGGGTGAAGCTCCAAGATCGATTTTGTGTTGTCAGGGGAGGTAAAGGAACACCCAGGCTCCACTATGCATGTCCTTGATATCCAGGAAGAGTGGTGGACTCCTGACTGGATCACCATGTAAGGGAGTTTTAAGAGGACAACGCATTGAAGTCAGGAATTGTCATGGTGGTGGCTGCAATCAGAGTTTTCCAGCCCCATTATAAACCATGCAAAAATCTCAGTCCTTTCTATTCATGAAAACAAAGTAAGGATCAAGGAGATACTGATGAAGATTCAGCTGGATGCCAGAAACTTCAAATTTGCACTCTCAGTGCCTCCCTCTGGTGCTAGCTTCATGCACACTCCCCCATGCCTCCCTACCCTAGTCCATACCTATACACCCCCTAGTCACCCCTGCTCTCAGGGCCATACCTCCACCCCCCATGCCTCCCTGCCCTGCTAGTATATACCTGCACTAACCTGGCCATAGCTACACTCTTCCATGGCTACTGTGCTGGCCATGCCTTCCTGCCCTGCTGACCAGTCAAATTAATGAATTTTCTGGGTCAAATGCCACTTTATCTTATTATTGGGTAGTGCTGTTCCTTCCTCAGGGTTCAAACCCTCTCCTGGTTTCAGCTTGGCCATACCACACAAATTAATTGGGATATAGTATCCCACTCCCCTTGACTTTATAGATCCAAGTTTGATTAGGTTATTGATTCATCATTTAACAGAGCCACGTTTTCAGGGGGCTGACAAAGATTCCTCAAGTTGTTCCATGTTTGGCATTTTGTGAAAGCCGAGTTGTCTCACGGTTGCTGTATGCTTGAAATATGCTTTCAGGTGATCGAAACTCACAGACACAAATGAAAAAAAATTAGCATATTTTCCTTCATGTGTAGGTGGGTGCATATGTAAATGTGTAGTCTACTGATTTCAGTGTGTGTTAACACAGGAGTGTATGAGTGAGTGATGGATGAGAGAGACACGGTGATGGCAATTTAATTAATTTTGCTGACATCCTTATGCTTTCAGATTCAAGGAAGAGTTGAGAGCGGAGCTGCTTAGAAATCCCTATGGTTGCTATTGATCTTACTTTTCTGTTCAGTAAAAAATAGAACTGCAAATTAACAAAACAAACCAACCCTGGGCAACTGATGGGCTTATTGATGAAGGACTCTCAGAGGCAGTTTTAGGAATGACCTATTGTCCGGAAAGGAGGGACTGCTGAGCCCCTGGTGCCTCAGAGCACAACGAGTAACAGGCTTTTCACTTCAAGGAAAGGAGGGAGGTGGATGTTATGGGAACCACCTCTTTGCTTCTGTATATCTCTGTCATGTCCTGAATGCTAATTAGCAGAAACGCTTCCCTGACAACCACCATTAGCAGCAATTTAGCCACAAAAGTTCTGAAGAAGGAAACTTTAAATACTTAAAAAGATAAGAAAACTGGGTCAACTTCCTGTGCTTTATTTGATTTGTCTGTGAATGTGAATGGAGCCCAGTACGCTAATTAGAAGCAGTTTCTATTCCAGAAGTCCAGGGAGATGGCAGACTGGTATATAACAGTGGAACATGCCACCAAGTAGTGGGATGTGGGCAAGGAACATTACTTCCTTGAGATGTGCATCCCATGTTTAAAGTTAGACTGCAGCACTGAATAATGTCTAAGGCTCTTACTAGTCCTATGATCTGCGATTCTGTCTTTGTTCCAATAGTGGACATATTCAGATATTTCCAACTGTCCCCTCTGGGGAATATTTTCCAATACCTGAAGACATTTTTATTGATTATACTTGCTAATTGGGGTTTCTAGAAGAATAGAATGGAACATTTACCAGCTGGACTCCTCATCTTCCACTTGTATTCCATCCAGGGTCCCAGTCCACCGGATGGTGCCACCCACATTCAGCATGGGTCTTTCATTTCTATTGTTTGACCTGTCAGTCCTCTCTAGAGAAGCTCTCGGAGACAGACCCAGAGGCGTCTTTCAGTTCAGCCAAGTTGACCACTGTGGTTGGGGAGAAAGGGAGGGATGCTAGTGATATATCTTGGGAAGATAATGGAAAGCAGACAGCAATTCTGCAATGTGCAGAATAGGTTGTCACAACAGACAAGTCTGTCCCCTAGTGCTAGTGGGGAAGAAGGTAAGATACCCTACTCTACCTGAATAGTCAATTCACATCTGTGCAAAAGAAGCTGGTGGCTCCAGAGATTGCCACCCACACTTTACTTGGCCAGGGGGTTCCTGAAGGACCTGCTAGCAAGCTTGGCCTTGCTGCTCAGCTCTTCCTCGATTCTAATGATGTGATTGTACATGGCCAGGTTCTCAGATCAGCAAGGGGTACCACTCTTCACCTATCCAGTGCAGAGCTCCACCTCCAGTTCAGCGACGAGAGTATTCTCAGTTTCCCCAGAGTGATGGGACACCATGACATCCCAACCATTGAACTGGGCCAGCTTACACACCTGCAAAGATGCAGTCACAGAGCCTATCTGGTTCACTTGGAGCAGGAGGCAGCTGCGGAACTTCTCACTGACAGCCTTGGCAATCAATCCTCTTTGAATTGGCTACTATGAGATCATCCCCAACCACCCAGTTGCCTGAACTAACTGTGAACTTCTGCCAGGCTTCCCAGTCATCCTGGTCAAAGGGGTCCTCACTGGACACCACTGGACACTCCTAGATGAAGGACTTATACAGGTCAGCCACTGGTTGGGCATGATGAACCTACCTGCCGGAGTCATCAGGAGACTTGAAGTCCAGGTCATAGTTGCCAGACCTGAAGAACTCAGAGGCAGCCAGCTCCATGCCAGTGACAATCTGATCAGGGTAGCCAGCCTTCCCAGTTGTGGTCTTCAGCAGTCCCAGAGCTTCTTTGTTCTCTAGGATATTAGGCGCAAACCCACTCTCATTACCCACATTGATGGCATCCTTCCTGTATTTTTCCTTCATGAAAAATACATTCTTTAGGCTGTGATAAACCTCTGCCTCAAGGCCCATGACTTCCCAGAAACTGGACATCCTCACAGGGAGGGCATGAACTCCTCCTTCATGCCAACTTGCTGACAGCATGCAAAACAGCATTGATCACATTGAAAACTGGGATTAACAGGATGACTTCAGGGTAGCCAGTCAAGTCATTAATGTGACAGTAAAGGGGTACCCCCTTTTCTTCAGCACCAGCTTCGCAGACAGACAGGTACCCACCCAGGATGGCATCTGTGCCAAATTTAGATTTATTTTCAGTGCCATCCATCTCAATCATCAGTTATTCGATCTTCTCTTCTGCAATAGTTTCTTGATAACCAAAGCAGGTGTCATAGTTTTGCTGACATGTTCAGCAGTCTTTGAGACACACATGTGGCACATCTTATCACTGTCATGAAGTTCTAGGGCTCATAGATGCCAGTGGAGGCACCACTGGGCACGGCAGCTTGGGAGAGTCCGTTCGAGGTGTAGGGATCAACCTCAACAGCGGGATTCCACGGAAATCAAGGATCTCTCCGGCATGGATCTTGAGAATGACATGGTGAGTTTCTGACCGTTGGATTGGCATGCAGGAAAAGGACAGAGGTTTTTCCAGACACCGTGGAGAGTAATTAAAAGAGACATGCACATGATCCTGTTCCTGAACTCACAGTGACTTTTCTTGGTTGTGAACTTGGCTATATCTGGAACTAAAACCCAAAAATGGAGGGTATACCTGGGATTTTTTTTTGCTTAATTTGAAGAAGGAAGAACTACATGTAATCCAGATCTTTGAAGTAGGAAAACAAGCTCTTCGAGTGTGCTCACATCTTAGGCTTGTGGCCTCTTTTTCTGTTTTCCGGGGTAGCTGTCTTCCATCTCTCTGATCAGACTTCTATAGTCCTATCTCTTCTTGACTCCAGTGCACATGAAGAAAGAAAACATTTAAGAGTGCACATGATGAAATTTGGCTCAGACAGATAATCCAGAACAACTGCCCCTGTCCATGGTCCTTAATCATATTTACAGTTGTCTGCCAGGTTGAGTAACGTAATAATAGCTTGTGATGTTCAGTGTGTGAATCTCTTCCAAGGGCCATAGTTCTGCCTATCATCAAGATAAGTTAAATGTACTGGATGCTATGGTACCATTCCCACCTTCAGAACAGGAGCAGTGATTTTCCCCAGATGCAGGGGCAAGTCTCAGCTGGGTTTCTTTCCAAGAGTTTCCTCTAGAGCAATGGTTCTCAACCTTCCCAATGCTGCGATTCTCTAATACAGTTCCTCATATGATGGTGACCCCATCCATAAAAATTATTTTCATTGTTACTTAATAACTGTAATTTTGCTATTGTTGTGAAAAAGAGTGTAAATATCTGACAACTGGCTCCTGTGGAGTGGGTTGAGACCGCCTAGTTTAGCTAAACAGAACTGTCAAATTCAAAACTCCTTTCCAGGAGCGGCCCACAACCAATGGCTGGTCAATTCAGGTCTATAAAAGTTTTAGTTCCCTGTCTAAAGTTAGTGCAGCTCTGCTGAGAATGTCTAGGTCTGGAGATGCTCACAGAAGTATCTACTAGTGTAGGCCCTGAAGATACCTTTCAATAAACTTCCTGCAGCTAGATGCACCCTAGAATCTGCTCCTGAACTATTAATACCAAGAATTATATGAGGAGGCAAAGCTACAATAAGGCCCAGTCATTGTTGAAAGGCATGGATGGTTTCTAATATGAGACTGACTTGTTTAGATGGTCACTGGTTGGAGTTGGAGAGAGAGCACAGCAATTAAGAGCACTTGCACTTGCTATTCTTGCAGAGGACCTAATTTAGCTTCCAGCATCCACATCAGGTGGCTTACAATCTCTGTAACTCTAATTCCAGAGGATCCAACATTCTCTTTGGACTCTCAGGGATCTTCACATGGTGGTACACATATAGTCAGGTATATACATGTATATATAAAAAATAAATATGAAAATAAAAGCACCCATAACTGGTGATAAGCCACAATCTTATACTGGTGCAAAGACTTGGTAAAAACAATACCTGAGATATTAGGGGACTTTGAAAGAGCAGTAATTATAAAGATTTTAGATTTTCTGGGGACAATTTGCATAAGAATACAAAAGTGGGTAGGGAGGTTTGGGGGTAATTTATCACCAGTTAAAGGCTTGTTTTGAACACAGGAAATCCTCTGTTGCAGATTTTAAATGAGTACCTCTATCCAGGGAATAGAAAATACTGAAGACCCTTCCAGCATTGAATGATCAGTGTAACTGAGATGAAGAAATGGCTGAACTTTCATTCTCTTGCAAGATCAGTGCCTTCATCAGGCATGGGATGAAAACATTTGGTTGGATACAATTGACACTCAAGTCTACAGATCCCTTTGAATAATTTTGGACCACAGAAGTGACCTATTTCTTCTGCTAAAGGATAACATCTGAAGTTCTTGTTTAAGGCATAAAATGGGATATGAGGTTAGCTAAGGGAGCAGTTTTTAGTGGGAAAGAACATCATAACAACGAATTAATGAAACTGGCAGGAACCTTTGGGGATAGTATGAATGTGTCACTAGCTTGGTGTGATGCTGGGAATTTGGAGAGGGTTTTGGACATTCTGAAGGAACTAGAAGTGAGAGAATTGCTGAGAAAACACGTAACAAAAATTAGTAAGACACACAGAGAACTTGGCATGCTAAGTGAGCAATACTGTTCTCAAGATGATTCCAGAAACCATGTTTATAACAGTGGGTAAGAACTCTTGAGTCTACTCCAAGGCTAGGTGTGAGAGGGGAGTGAGGGGGCTTGTATGAGAGGATGGTTCTTGTTGTGAGGGAGGGCTGGTGGAAGGCAGCTATGGTCTTGGTCCCATTCGGGGGCAGAGGGAAGGGGGAGACCTAGGAGGAGGGTGATGAGGCTGCTTCTTGAGAAGCTCCCTGGTTTCTGGCCTGCTGTTCTATAGCAGTCATATACCAGAATGGCTCTTCTAGGACTTTGTAAGTGGGTCTGATGCCATTTACTTGTCTTAGAGAAAAGAAAATAAGCAAATAGGTCAGTCATCAGAATCTACACAGATAGCAGCTGACATAAAGTGTCATCTTGGACCTCATATGTCAGAATATGGAGGCCATGTGATAACAGGATCCTGGACCAGAGTGGTCCACAGGGAGCCTCTAGCAGCCAGTTCTCTAGCCTGCATATATGATTGGACTGATACACTTTGGAGCTGGTGGAAGTGGTCTGAGTAGTGAGAGAGGCCAAGTGGCAACCAATGAAACATACCACAATACAATATATTTAAATTTCAAGAATATTGCAGTATTCATAGTTTTAAAAAGCCACAATAAATAAAACGACAATTTGTGACATTTTTAAAATTGTGAAGGATACAAGGGTGAGAAGCATGTTAGATGACCATTTAATTTCTCATTTTGTACCCTATGAAAATGAAACATATCCTAGGGAATGACAATGGTCTGCTCAACATCTGCCAGGTGTAGTATGCTTATGAAAGCAAATTAACAGGTCTCAGACACATGGGATCCAGCCGTTGGAAAATGTATTCCATCCATTCCTATTAAAAAATCTATAGCCCGGTTCACATCCACTGTGGATGGAAAGTGGTATGAACACTCTCAGTCTCACTCTCTGTAATATGGTATTCCTAAGAAGCTGGCCTATGTGGATAGTTCATGGAGCATGGCACTGGTGTAATGTACTCATGTTATTTCATCCAGATGAGCATGGGAATGTAAGTAATCTGGCTAGACACATGAAGCCCGGAAACTGAAAAATAAAACCTGTTTTATCAACCTGAAGGTTGTGTTGCATCAATGAAGGTGCTAAGTTGTCTGTAGCATACCAACACAAGCCATCAAAAATGAACAGGCAAATGATTACATCTCTTCTTTTCCACAATTTGGAAATTAGAACAATACCAGATAGACCTTGTGAGAGTTTGGAGGAAACTCACTCCATATTACATTCCGGGTGACATGAAAGGCTTGCAGCTTTGACTAGGTTCACAGTAGGCAGCTCTGGTCTCACAGCACTGATCTTTGAATCATATGACATTATATGCTCCATGAGAGACAAATAAACCATCTGACCTTGTATTCTCTAAGGGGTGGAGAGGTACTGGGTAGAGTTGATGACCAGGCCAAAATGGGGAATTATAACCCAGTCTTCAGGGATGTTAGAACAGTGCCATGACTTCTGCAGTGGAGAATAAATGTGTCTCCTAAATAAGTGTACATATATCACAGAACCCCAGGAGAAGCAGAACCTCTCATTGAGAGATACTCAGGATCCTAGGTAGAAAGAGTTGCTCTTGGGCTCTCAGTTCTGTCAGATTCAATTAAATTGCACGGACCTAGTACCACTCTGCTGTAAGAGGTCATATCTGATTTATCAGGCATTCCTCTGATCCATCCACAAAACCAATGACCGTGGAGTGATCACAGTTTCCACTTACTGAACTTGATCTAGCTACCGTTTCCTTCAGCTCTCCAACCTGCCACATGCAAACCAAAGTTTAGTCTCCAGTGTGGCACTATCTCACAAGAAGAATGACCAGTGACTTCTAGACCATAGCCATCTATCATGCGGTGTCGTTATTGCATAAAATGTGTGAACCCAGAAAATAATGGGGATAAAAGTGTGGCTCTGATGATCATTCTCAGTAACCCATTTGTACTTCCAGTTCTTGGAACTCTTTGCTCTGTGCCTGTAAAGCTCCTCTTTCCAAGGAAAGGAATGCTTCACAGGGGCTCACTGCAAGAGTCCTTGTTAAGCTGCAACTCATCCTTGATCAGTTCGAGATCTTCCCAAGAAGAGACCAACAGATAAGAAAAGAGCCGCTGCCTTGTATTGTTTAGCAGTTTCCTCTGGATTTGAAGCCTTCTGTCTTGGAGGAAAGCCCGTTAAGGCATAGGATGCTAAAAGTGTGTGTGTGTGTGTGTGTGTGTGTGTGTGTGTGAAAGATAACAGGATGGTCTAAGTGCAAAGCTCATCAAGATATGGGGTGTCCAAAGAGAGGGGAAACATTCCACCCTGCAGGGAACTCATTTAGCTGACAAAGTAATGCAGTAGCATCAGGAAGTACCTGAAACTGGTCAGATTTACAAGGCTCCTCTTCCCTCAAGTACCTACAAACAGAAAGGACTGCAGAGAGAGGTTTTCAGACATCTGCTGATCTGGTTAGAAGAGGCTCAGAGGAGCTGAGCTGCCTGGAAGAAGCAGAGTCAAGCCGAGCTGCTAGAAGAGGGTCAGACCATCTGAGCTACCTGCAAAGGACATTCCCTCATCTCTAACATGTGGAGTTGCCTACCGATTGTGCAATGGACTCTGGGTTTCTGGATTTTTATGGGCTGTCTACCAGTTCTGGGGTGGACTTTGGTGAGTGAACTGTCTTTGAGTAATTTCTGCTTCGGTTAGTAATCCCTCATCTATATTCCTATGTGACATTCATGGGTTTACTGAATTGGACTGTGGTGGAATTCTTACTTTGGCTTAACATTGAATCCCTGTCCAAGGTGACTTGATGTTTGTTCGTATCTCCCCATGAATAGCCCCTCCTTCTCTGGAGGACAATTGTCATTATACAAAGTGACATAATATTGCTTGACATTCAGATTCTTGTGTGTGTTTTACACACTCTTCTCATTGTCAGTAGTAAACAGGTACTTGCATCAACCGCATCCTATGAAGTATACTCTTATTTAAACATTTATGCCTCTTAAATCTGAAGAGGTGCTGACTGAATGGCAGTCTTAAATGGATAGCAGGAGACTGATGACAATCAATGGAAGTCATGAAACAGTATATGGAAGAAGTGACTGTTCTTAGCTCCATAAATCATTCTCTTACAAATTCCCTTTGAGAAACTGATCAACCACTATCCCGGCAGCTCTGCTTTAAAGACATCTTATACATTGATTGTAGGTCTGGGGTACAGTGGTGTTGCACTCTATTGCCCCGGTCTTTCCTAAAGAACTAAGATACTGATTTTCCCAGATGCTGACAGAATTAGTAGCTGATGATTCTCACCCAATGAGCCTGACATCTTCTATGGTCATACTCCTTGTGTGGGGACAGTTTGTATCACTCATTGTTGATAGGCATCTGTGAAGAATAATTCCACTTTTGGAGCCAGTCTTTGTTGCTGCTGCTGTTTCCATCTCTGTTCAAATATATCTCCTCTACTTTTCAAAGTAAATAAATACCAATCCAGAGGATACCCTATGATAAGACTGGTGCATATGCACAGTCTCTGAATCTGTTTCTTGAAGAACCCTGTTCAAAACAATATGCACATCTGATAAATATCTGTGTCTTCTGGCACATATTCCTCTGTTTAAGAAAAGTAATAGAATATTCATTGAGTGCTTTTGGTGGACATCACACAAAGCATTTCACATGTTCTATCTCATTAAATTCTCAAACTGTCTCTGCAGGACTCTAATTGTGATTATACTTATTTGACAGAGGAGAAAAACGAAAGGTTCATTTCCAGCGTGCTATTGCTTATAAGAGGAGAAAGAGAAAAAGGAAATGTTGAAACCAGCCCTGCTTGAAAACGATCTCACTGTTTGATAGGTAAAGCCCTCAAACCTGAGTGATATAAATCTGGCTCTAAAAATTTCAATGACTATTTTACAGCTGTAAGAAATCACTTACGATGTAATTACTCTTCAAGGATTTATGCCTGGAGCACCCTGGCTTGCTAATAACAACACATCTTGCTTATTCCAGGCCTACCAAATTATCTGATCTCTGATTCTGTGTAATGCAAAACATTCAACTCCCATTGTCACTGGTTACAACTTTTTTTTAAGGAACTCTGGGAAACAACATTTTAAAGTCAAGTGTACCTTAGATGGCATTTGACTCAAAGCTCCATCACACTTGAGCTTTTAAAGTGCAGGGACTGTGTTCCACCACCAGTCAGTGCATTGCCAGGAACTTAGCTTTGCTAACTCAATGTTGGATGTACCCTGATGAGCCCCACAGAAAACTGTTACTACTCCAAGACTAGAAGTATGTTTTGTGGCAATGCAAATATGAGCCTAGTTTTCTTTAAGATTTATTTATTATATATATGGTGTTCTGCCTGCATGTGTGCCTGCAGGCTAAAAGAGGGCACCAGATTTCATTGCTGATGGTTGTGACCCACCATGCAGTTGCTGGGAATTGAACTCAGGACCTTTGGAAGAGTAGGCAGTGCTCTTAACTGGTGAGCCATCCCTCCAAACCTGAGCCTAGTTTTTAAATAGTTTTTCTTAAGATCTTTCCTCTGCATTTACTAATTATTATTGCACTAAGTTGTCAGTCACAAAATGTAAATGTCCTTGAGCAGCAAGGCATTAACCCTGTTCATCTAGGGAAAAAAGTTTGTTTTCACCTTTGGTTGATTGAGTTCTCTGCAGCAAAGAGCTGGATAGAAACTTGTGAATGAGTGCAAGAATGTCCTCCAGATAGCTCCAAGACATCTCTTTACTGACTGATGCTCTCTTCACCTGGCTTGCCAATAGCAATTAACCTGTGAGATGGTAGAGCTGCCATTCTCAAAGGAGCCAGGAGTAAAGGTGAGTATAAGCCACTCGAATCTCTTGCTGTGTGTAGTATGAAAACAGCCCTCAGTCCTAGCTGACATCCTTCATGTATTCTTCCCACATCCATCCATGTCAAGAGTGTGCATGCACATGTGTGCTACTTCCTGTTAATGAGTAAGTGTGAGTCTGGAAGAGATTTAAGACAGACCCATTTTGACTTTATTGCAGAATTTTTTTTAAGCAGGATTTTGGTTTTGGACATCACTTTAGACTTTTTAACTTTCTCTTCTTTCCTCTCTTTCTACTCTTACTCCTCATATTCCTCTTTATCTTCCTCTTTCTTCAAAAGAGGATACTAGATTATTATTTACCTAGGAAAGACTAGCTCACAAATACATGTTTATATATGAGAAAAGTTTGTAAGCTTTCATATAATGTGATTCCATTTATTTTTATTTCATTATTTTCCTGTTGCATTCATCTCTTACGAACACATATTAACTGTACAAAACAATGGGTTCCACTGCGACATTTTCACACAAGCATTAGAGATGCTTTAATCGCTGTAACTCTCCCATTCCCCTTTCTTTCCCCTTCCTATGATCACCTCTCTTTCAAGACTCTCCTTGCCAAACTCTCCGTTTTTCTCCATCTGTTTCTGCAGTTGTAAGAGTCTTCGTTTGTTTTAGCATCTACTTCTCAGAAAAACAGATGCTCTTGATGTGTTAGTCAGAATGGGCCAAGAGAGAAGACAGGTAGATGAAGGTTTGGTACTGACTCACATTTTAATGGCAAAGAGAATAACTTTCTAAAAAATGGATTGCATATGAATGCCTATGATATATGATAGTGTGTTGTAGTGTGGATCTTAAGTGTCTCTCCAAGGTCTGTGTGCCAAAAACTTCTCCCCTACTTAGACTTGTCTTGAGAAGATGTAAACTTCAGAGAGCAGGAGTTTTGTGAAAAGCTTTAGGTCATTGGGGATTGCCTTCAAAGTATTGTACAACTCTAAACTCTTTGTTGTTTTTTAATATCCCGGTCATGAGCTGAATGGACTTTGCCATGGCACATGCTCCCTGCCTCAACTTTCTGCTTTGCCACAGCTTCCAAAGCAATGGGGTCAATAGGGAAGGGATTGGGACCTGCTAAACTGTGAGTCAAAATGAGACTTCTGTTTTTGTAAATTGATAATCTCAGATTAGTTACAATGATGGAACACTGACTCACACATGGCAAAAACATCTCCAGTGAGACATTGGAAAATGTTCTGATGGTGGGAATGCAGTTAAAATGGGATGATTTGGGAATTTGAAAGATGAGGGGTTTGGGTAATGCCCACAAGCACAACAGGGCTGAGTGATAACTGGTAAGCTCCTTGGAAACCATCCAAACAATAAGAAATCAAAGGCCACAGTGAAAATAAGAGTCTGTGATTTAATGAATAGATAAGAAAAACAGATATGGAACCAAAGACTAATCAACTTGATCAGCCCATTATGTACCCAATGGTGATAGAATTTCATTTAATTATGGTATGTGTGCATAGGGGTGTGTCTCTAACACATTACAGAAAGCAAGAACGCATAGACTTTGCATATCTGAATCACACCCATGTGTCCTAGTGAGGACAGTAAGCTCATTCAGTGCTGAATTGCATATTTCTAATTTTAAAATTCACAGATGGTGTAACTGATGAGATTCATTTATATCTTAGATTTGCATAGCATTTTTGTTCCAAATAATCCAGAACCTGTACAGATATCATAAAAATATATGGTTTACTTTTCTTGAAAATTTAATCAGGAAGAACAATGAAACAAAGCTTGATTATAATAAAGTAGATATAAAAAATGACAGATGATACTTAAGATGCTAAGCAGAAATCATATTGTTCTGTGTTTTTACTCTGTTGTTTCCATTGCATTTTTTAATGGAATGGCCCTCTCTGTTGCTCTCTCCCTTTTCCTGAGTCTACCTCTGTCTCAATCCAGGACATCTTCTACATACCTGATCCCTCATGGCATTCAATTCCTTTTTCAGATGGTACCAAATCCCTTCTGTTTTGAAAGCAACTCTTTTTGGGGTGGGGTGGGGACAAAACCCACAAAGGTTTAATGTAAAGTCACAGTGTCTCAGGCTGGCGGGCAGCCTCAATCCACATCTTCTCCAGGGGTACCTCTGGGCTCAGCAGACAGAGTGTGGGGCAGTCCTGGGTCTCCACACTCCTAGAGATGAGGTCAGGCCTTAGGTACTCGCTGGGGCAAGAGAGTCGGCCCGTGCTGTGGGAGTCTCCTTTTGTACCAGTTCTGGCTCATCCTCCCCATCCTGAG
>LOJH01005479.1:0-29597 GCA_001685095.1 Ellobius talpinus | reverse complement strand
TATCTGCTTTCTCTCTCTCCCCTGGCCCCATCGCCTCTCCCTCTCCCCTTCCCTTCACCTGAGGAACAAACCCAGGCCTTGCACATGACAGGCAGGTGTTCTGCCAATGAGTTATATTTCCCTCCACATGCAGCGTTTCAATTTCTCTGTCTTGCTTATTTCATTTACATGTCTTCAGGTCCATCCATGTTATCAAACAGACAGGGTCTCCTTAAAGGCTGATTCCTATTTTCTCATACATATACTAAAACCCCATTTTCTTATGTAAAATTGAAGCTGCCTGAACCAGCAATTCCAACAGAAGAGTCCCTGGTATGACAATACCCTGAGAATGGGTAGCGAAGCTGCTACTGCTGGGGACAATGTTTACTGTCCCCACATGTTCCAGAACTGCCACCAAAGCGGCAACAGCCACTTCCACACTGGCTTTAATCGCTGAAGACCAAAGAGGATTGTTATAGCTTACATTTACTGACAAGAATGTGCCCAATTCATGAGGAATGAGGGCTGAAAGGGGACATATAGAGATTTGAAGTGTCCCCATGGCAGAGGCTACAGGAGCGTGAAGTGGCAGGAATGGAGCAGTACCACCAAAAGGGCACTAGAAAACCAGCTTCATTTTCACTTCAGTCTTTACGTAGAGTCACCAAATAACAACAATAGCATCTCTATAGCTGGTGTCCTAGACACTGCAGAGTGTGGTCCCTGGATCAGCAGCATCAGCACCAGCTAGAAACCTGCTAGGAGCGTCAACTTTCAGCCTCCGCTAAGGGGCTCAATGGAGAGAGAGCTCAGTGGCATATGTCAGCAAGCCCTGGTTCTGAGCGAGGCAGAGGCACCACAAGCCCTGGGCAACCAGCTCAAATTACAAACCAAAAGACTTGGACTTGACTCCAGATTTCAACATCAAAATGTCTGTGTGGCTGAGAGTCCTGGGTAAGCTCTGGAGGCTTGCGGCAAGACCATGGCTTGAAGGAAGTCCTGGGTGAGCTGGGAATGCCTGGAGAGGCCATAAAAAGTGACCATCTTAAGACGAGGGTGTGAAAGGCACATGGGCCCATCTACAATCACAGCCAGAGACATTTATAAATAGCAGAAACTTGTGTGTGCTTCATAGTTCTGTAGCCCAGGGCATGTGACCCTATGTTCAGTTATCTGGAGAGGGTTGTGCCCTCCAGAGTGGAGGGACACCTAGTCCTCATCCATGTGATGGATATACTAACTTAATACTTCATCTTTACAAGGGCCCTGACTGTATCCTGATGTCCCATCTACATGATCTTGATGGCCTCGCAGTATCCTAAAGACCCCTCTTGTTAAGTCTAGCACATGGGCAATCCCTGAAGTGTGGAAGGGACCATTAATCACAGTAGCCTGGAAGAAGTGCAGAAACTGGGTCTGTAGATTTATTTTACCCTCACAGTGGTTCTGCGATCCCACACTAGTCCAAACACCCTTGTACAACCAGCCCAGGCAGCCCAGGCCACTGCCCTGGAACTCAAGAGTCAGCACAGGGCTGGATTAATCCAGATCTTGCTGGTTTGCTGTGTTCTTGAGTTGGAATGTCATAAGGCAGGTAAGCAGGGCCTGGAGGCTGGCCGAGGAACAGACACTGAAGGTGTCACTAGTCCTCATTTAACCACCCTGAAAGGAGAGTTCTGGGCTGTGAGACCCACAAATAGGTATAAGCAACAGGGAAACACTCATGCAGACAAGTGTCTCTTAGCACAGTTTACTCTTAATGCAGTGGGACAGAGATGGTGGGGTGCAGGGGGCAAGCCACAGCTGAAGTAAAGCCCAGGTTGGAAGGTCTCCTTCAATGATCAGTCTGAAAGCACAGGCTCTAGCCAAAGATTCCACAAAAGCACAGCAGCTTGGGAGGGGGAGGACTGTTTGAACTGGCACCAGCTTAAAAACTGATTCAGGCCTCCTACTGTGTCGAGAGCTTTGCTTGTTGACAGTAGAATTACCTAGAGTTTGTGGGGGAAATTTTCCCCAAGTCCACTCGGAATTCTTTCAGAACCTAGATTCATCTCTGGGATTGCTTTGTTCTCTTGGTAAACGATTGGAATGACGGCCCAGGGAGCAGAGGCACCAGTAGCCATGGTCAGAGTCTTTCTCTGCCTGTTTCCTGCCTGCCCACCCTTCACCAAGAGACACTACCTTTACACAGACACACAGAACCTTTTGGCCTGGTGTGAACACCTAGTAACCTGCTCTATCTCCATCCTGTGTGAGGAGGACACAGGTTCCCATTTCAGAGCCAGACTACAGCAACTATCTTTTGAAATGTGATGCTAACTGGGTAATACTTGATATCATATGCCCATGTGGTGGTCTGGATGGGTACAACCCCCATAGACTCATGTGTTTGAATCCTTTGCCCATAGGGAATGGCGCTATTAGGAGGTGTGGCCTTATGAAGTAGGTACGGCCTCCTTAGAGAAAGTGTGTCACCGTGAAGGCAGGCTTTGAGGTCTTATAAGCTCAAGTATGGCTACTGGGACACAGACTCCTGCTGCTGCCTGCAGATCATGATATAGAACTCTCAGATGCTTCTCCAGCTCCATGTCTGCCTGCATGCCTCCATGTCCTACCATGATCTTGGACTAAACCTCTGAAACTGTAAGCCAGCCCGAATTAAATGTTTTCTTTTATAAGAGTTGCCGTGGTCATGGTGTTTCTTCACAGCAATAGAAACTGTAACTAAGAAAACCTGCCATGAAGAAGTCCACGTTAACGGTACCACGTTTGATTTATTGAGTGTTTGTGTAGGTAACTGTGTCACAAGCACAGGTGTATCCTGTTCTGTTACTCTGTGTCCTATTCCCTTGATAGTAAGTATCTCTAAACAAACCTGGGGCTAGATTGGCAGCCTACAGGTATCCTCCTGCCTCAGGTGGCCACAAGGTAGCTGGGGATTTGAACTCAGGTCTTTGTGCTTGTGCAGCAAGTATCCTTACATACTGAGCTCTTCTTTTTAAGACAGGGTCTCATGTAGCCCAAGGCAGCCTTGAACTCATTAGGTAGCCAAGGATGACCCTTTCTGAGTCCTGAGTTTACAGGCACGTGCCATCAAACCTGGTTCCTTCTTGATGTCTCTAATAGTAGCTACTTTCTTGGAGTCAGTTCTCACAAATATTTTAACAGACTCTATGCCTCCCTGTAGCTATGAATAATAACATATCCAGTTTTTCCTTGTGGGTGTGTTTTAAACATGAAGAAGCACATTCTGGGATGTTTTGCTTCCTCTAAGAAGACACTGGTGTTCTCAAACATTCTGAAATGTAACACCCCATGCCTTTTCTATTTTCGAGATCACTTGGGGCTAGAGAGATGGCTTAGCAGTAAGGCACTTTCTGCTCTTGCATAGGACTGGGGTTCGAGTCCCAGCACCTGAATGGTAGCTCACAGCCATCTGTAACTCCAGTTCCTGGGGGTCTAATGTCCTCTTCTGGCCCTCCTCAGCTACCATGCTGGGATATACATATACACAAACGAGCAAAATATTCACACACATAAAATAGGAACAAATACACTATGAAAAACCATTTGCTTGTAGTCGCAAACATTTTGTAACTGAGAATGTCCTTGACCCCTGGTCCCCCTCCTCCACCCCTAAAGGTCTGGGATACGAGGAGTCTATGTGTGTGCGCACATTCTAGACAAGCACTGCCACCTGAGCTAAAGCCCAAGTCTCCATTTTCTGTAATTTTGCCAGTGCTGGGGACTAAACACCAGGCTCTTACACATCAGCACCCCCTCGATAATTTAGTTATGAACAACTTCAGACACATTAAGATGTTGAAGATTCACGTAGTGAACATTTTACACACTCATCTCCTAGTGTTACCATCATTCAAGTCCCACCTATAACAGATGACCCAGTGTCTCAAGTTCATCAGTAACTCTCATCTTCACCAACACTAAAGGCTTTTACTTAACACTCCTTAATATTTTCCATGAGCTTCCAAGGGTCATGGAGGGAGTCTTGATTACATGTTTTGTGTTGCTGCTGATTTAGGAGTTATTTCTTCTTTAAACTGGCCTGTGTTGTGTCAATCTCTTTCAGCAGCATCAGCTCCTGCACCACAGTCGCCCCACCTTTCTAGAAACAGTTCACTCAGTATTAACACAGACCACCCTACAATTAATACAATAGAGACGATACTGTGTTAACAGCACTGACAGCTCTATCATGAGGTCTAGAGTTCAGATCTCAGCACTTTCATCAAGTGGCTGACAAGATCCTGCGACCTCAACTCCAAAAGACAGACATCTTTTTCTGGCCTCACTCCCACCCACACATAAGCACAGAAGCATGCACAGACATATAAATATCAAAAATAAAATTTAAAGAGCAGACAAGGTAGACTTAAGGAATCATCAAAGAATTAGTATGCGGTGTCTTTTTGTCTTCTCTACACTGCTGTGACTTCATACATAAATATGCCAGTCTTCGGTGAATTAAAGGACAAAGCAGTTGTTTTGTTTTTAAAGCTTTACCAAACAGTCAGTCATGAAAAACATACATACAAATAAATAACTTTATATGGACTGAGCAGGTTATATTTAGGAATGTGTTTGTGTGTGTGTGTGTGTGTGTGTGTGTGTGTGTGTGCGCACATGCACAGTTGGAAATGAAGTTACAAATTATTGTCAGTTGCCATGAGGTTGCTGGGAACTAACCCAGGTCCCTCTGCAAGGGCAGCCACAGTACTCTTAACTGCTGACTGTTTTCTCCAGCCACATGGCGTGTTGCCTATGAGCATGGTTTAAACAGAAAAGCATAAAGCAAGCCCACGATCCTTAGATGATGTGTGGTAGTTTCCTCAGGCTCTGATATACTGTACCTTCCTGGAGTTCTCTGCAGGTGACATAAGGAAATCTACCTGTAGATAAAGCTTAGGAAACTCAAATGAAGAAACCCAGGATTACTCTGGCTTCCAGCTCTTGACTGTTCTGGGCCTGGTTCTGTCTGTCTCTCTGTGGCACTTCCCTCACATACCCCAACATCTACAGAGTAGATGTCATGTTAAGTAATCTGTATACACCTGAAAGCATGAAGAACTTTTGTCTCTGATTTTTACTTTTTTTAAATTTAAAAATGTGTGTGTGTGTGTGTGTGTGTGTGTGTGTGGTATGTGTACATGGTGTATGTGGTATGTGCATGTGGTGTGTGTGTGGTATGTGAGTTCTGATGATTTTATTCAGGTGTCAGGCTTCTGTGGACCATGTTTTTACCTACTGTGTCATCTTGCCAGCCCATTTTCTTCTTCTTTCCTTTCTTTCCCCCTCGCTCCTTTCTTGAGGCAGAATCTTGCTATGTAATATAAGCTTGCCTAACACTTGCTAAGTAGTCCATGCTGATCTCCAACTTACAACCTTGCCTTTTTTTGTGTGTTTGGGGGTTCAAGATAGGGTTTTTCTGTGTACAAGTCCTGACTGTCCTGGTCTTGGTCTTGTAGACCAGGCTGGCCTCAAACTCACAGAGACCCGCCTGCCTCTGCCTCCCGAATGCTGGGATAAAAGGTGTGCACCGCCACTACCTGGTTCTAACTTGCAGACTTGTAGGGATGATCCTAAGTGCTGGGATTCCAGGCATGTCCCAACATGCCTGGCACTGATTTCTGTTATTCTAAATCAGTATCTTCGCTAATGTGGTGCTGAGTCTAGAAATCACTGAAAAGCTTGCGGGAGAGTCAGAAGATGCTATCATGAAAATGTCCCGAGTGTGCTGATATTAAACACAAGTGCTAGAAAAAACTTTTAAAAATTATAATAAATGTGCTTATTATGCACTCTCATCATGTTCACCCATTACATGGCAGAAATTCCCAGTAACTCATTCATCCTGGCCCTCTTACAAGTTTACCCTTCCCAATGTTAAGTTTGCAAACTCTTAATTGTTTAGGTGAAAAGCAGGGAGGAAAGCTACATGGAACAAAAGAAAAGAAAGAATGAGAGAGAGAGAAAGAGAGAGAGAGAGTTACCAAGTCTCCTAACGTAGGTCTAGCCAGTCACCAGGGATAGCATAAGCAAAACCAGCATCCAACATTCAGTCTACAAATCAGAAGTGTGGCCCTGCAGGTTTGTTTTAATTAAGAGGGGGCCCACCTCCTCCGTAGTCTTCACCAATACAGTAGAAACAGGAACATGTACAATTAAGTATCTACAGTAAATGAAAAAGCTTCATTACCTAGACTAGATCTGGTCTAATTAAAAAGTAAATCAAATGCAAGAGGAGAAATAATTGCTACCAGGCATAACGAGTTTGTTTTAATTTAGAATCTGAGCAAGGGGACACAAACTATTGAGAGATGCAGGCTTCATCTAGGGAAGAGAAAGTCCGAAGCAATACAACCCACCTAACATCGGCTGTTAGATGGTCAGGTGGCCAAGACATTTTGGTTGGTGTGAGCATGCAGCTTACAGCAGGACCAGTCTGCAGTGACATCTGTCAGACCAACGACAGACTGCTGTACAAGTGGCTATCAAAAAGGAAAGGAACACCCATCACAATCTGGGTGACAGAACACATGACATCAAGGAGGCTAACAAGGCTGTAGCTATGAAAGCCTAAAGCGAGTGACATATTTGACTTACAGTGTCTTTGTCTCATTAATCCGCCCTCTACTTTTTCCTGTTCATTTGTAGTCACTGTGGAAGCAGAGGTCAGCTGAGAGACTGACCGAGCGTGAGGTTTAAATTTGTGGATGTGAAATCCATGAAAAGAACACAAGCATGGTGCCTGTAGTAAGGCACAGAGTGTCACAGAACAGAAGGGAACATTTCCCCAGGGTTCCTACAGAAGGTAGCCAGTCTGCCTGTGGAGAACAGGGCCCAGAGGAGCACTTGGCCAGACAAGTTATCTGGGAAACAGGGCCTACCATAACAGGAACTGTTCAAGGCCACCTCAGACTCAAGGTTGTTGAATGCATATTATAGCCTAAAGCATCGCATTGCAAAAGCTCCTGGGGTTCATTAACTCAAACTAGTGTTGTGTCTTTGCCTTAACAGCTCAGTTTGGACCAAATAGCAAGGTGTACTATCTGACATTGCCTGAGCTCAGGAGAAAAGCTGGGCTTTCTTTCTTTTCTTTTTTTTTCTCAAGGGCACAGGCTGCTTCCAACCTTCTACCAAAGAGAACATGAAGGTCCAAAATGTTTGCCTTACCCTTACCCCTCAAGCCACCCCCAGCACTACAGATGGCCCGCGAATGACATCTTGAGATGGCTGAATCTTCCTCTGGCAGAATTCACATAAGCTTCCCACCCCACCTCCCTACAGGTTATAATTCTAGGTGACCTGGACACCGATGAGAATGGTAGATTATTTTTATCCTCATCCAAATGCATCATACTAATGGAATTAGAGCAGGAAAAGGAGAGGTAGGACAACAGATAAAGAACAGCATCAAAGGAAGCACTACATAAAGCCCCTAGGAAAGTTCAGATCCACGCCAAGGCAAAGGCAACCTCAGGAAAGCGGCAGCCTGCTCAGTAGGGTGTTTTCAAGAGGGTGAAGCCAAGGGCCCCTGCTCTGCATGGCCACAGTGAATCTGTAAAGTCACCTTTCTTATGTAGGCACCAGAGTACAGAGCTAGAGAAAAGAAACCACCCCGTCCTTCTAGAAAAGAGAGACAAGGCCACGACCAGGAATCCATGTGTATACAATGTGCTCCCAAAGCGACCAAGAACTCTTAAGATTCTAATAAAGAATTCAAACCTAGGTTGGAGAGATAGCTTAGCCATTATCCTGTTTGGGGTTCCAACATCTTAAGAGAGCTGGGTGTGGGAACCTACTGGCCAGGTGTCACAGACTCTCCAGCAAAGAAAGAATCGTCTACTGTGGGGATGAAGAATGGATAATACTGACAATCATGAGTCTGTAGTTTTATATAACTTACTCCACCAACAACAGTCTGCATTTTGGGTCCCAAACTCAGCTGAATGAAAGTCAATTCAAACAACCAATTGGGACAAGGAGGTGCCTCTTGGGTTCCTCCTCAAAAGTAAACAGGGGGAAAGAGGGGGAAGAAAAATAATGGAGGGGCACTTACTCTAAGAATCCCGGCTTGTGTTTATGCTCCACATGAGGTCCAAACTGTATCTGGGCTTGAAATCCACCAAACTCACACGCCTTCTCGAAGGAGACAGGGTGAGAGCCATTCAGAATGTCATCCCGAGCCTGAAACACATAAAGAAGGAAGGGATTCAGGGGCCTCACGTTTCCAAGTGACATATTCCTGACTCAGGACAGGTTCTATAGACAAGCAGCCACAGTGAATAGTGGGATAGGCAGAAACAAGGCAAAAAGAAAGGGAGGTTTTGTGTTCCCCTTTCAAAGTGGACAATAGCACAACAGGGTTCATACAACAACATTTGGATTATCAAAAGACAATTAAAGAAATAAATCAACCACACTGATAATGTAGGAAGGCAGACGAGACTGTGAAAAATGAAGAGACAACGGAATTGTGTGAAATGTCCGGATTTATATGGGTTGATTTGCTTCACCTGAGCCTAGGTCATAAAACCAGCAAGAAAAAGTATCTACAAAGAGGTAAAACTATGGGATCTACTAGGAGAGACAGACAGAAAGACAGACAGACAGACAGACAGATATGTAGTCCCATACCCAGACAAGAGACCAGTCTGAGGACATAAAGGGCCCAGCAATGCAAGACTTGACATGAAAGCTCTGCTCCCAGCTCTCCTGGATCATACTGGCTGGTCCTACTTACCCCTCACCCTTCTGTCTTCCTTACTCTAGCTCATGACCCAGAACACTCTGACGCGGGCGCTGTCAGCTATCACTCTGGGCTCTAAATGTGGAAAGTTTCTCCTAACTGCCCTGCTAGCTCCCTTCCTTTCTGCCTGCCAGCACCATTCAATACCATTTTTTCTTCTGCAGAAGTCAGCGACCAGTAAGCATCTCAGACCTTCAGAGGACTCGGTCTCTTACAACTACTTACCTACTTCTGCTAGTTAATCCAAGAGTAGACACAGAAAACAAACACTTATGCAATGGGTGAGGGGATCTGCCGATATAGAAAGCTTACATAAATGACTTATTTACTTTCAACACTGGCAGAGGGCAGGGCTACAGTTTGCAAGTCTTGCATCGTTTCTAAGGGCAGACAAGCAGGTAAAATGAAGGACAGAAGGAATTTGGGGTGGAAAGAAATTCTAAAGAAACATGGGTGGTATTTTCCTTGAGTCAACCTAGTGCAAAGCCCACATCACATATGCCAAGGGATCAAAACTCAGGTGTTAAATGATTGTCTGAGCTTAAATAATGAGTTAAAAGCAAAGACTTAGGAGGTGACTGAGCCGACAGCTTGGAGCTAATGAGAAGTACGGATTTTCTGGCCAATATTCCTTTGTAGTCTGAGATGTTAGCTTGTGAAATAAGATCAGTTGAACAAATCCAACTGTCTCCCAGGGTTGGTCTGGGGATAATGATGGCCACTAGGCCCTAACCCCAAGAAGCCCCAGAGAGGACCAGCGAGGCCCTCCTCTGGATAACCAGCCAATTATCCCCAATGCTAATTCCCACTGGAGACTGAAGAACAGCACCTCTGGACTCGAGATTCTGTCCACCGTGTGGGAACTGGAGATGGGCACCTACTCGCCACACAAGACCATGCAGAAGTCTCCTGCAGTTCACTCAAGGCTTTAGTATCTTTTCAGTTGCTGTAATAAAATGCTGACAAAGGCAACTTAAGGGAGAAAGAGTTTATTTGGCTCACAATTCTAGGTTACAGTTCACCATTCTAGGTTACATACAGTTCGCCATTCTAGGTTACAGTCTGCCATTATTGGTTACAGTCCGCCATTATGGGAAAGCGGGGCAGTTGTCACTTGAAGCGGCTTACCACTTTATATCCAGTCAACAGTAGAGAGGCAGTGCTAGCTCTGAGTACGGATGCTCTCTCTTATTGAATCAAGACTCTGAAGCCTAGGGAATGGTGCCGCCCACAGCAGGTGGGTCTTTCTACCTTAATTAACATGAGACAGGCCCACAAATCAACCTAAGCTAGACACCAGCTCATTGAGAATCCCTTCCCAGTTGACTCCACTTGCTGTCCTGTTGACAATGAATACTAACTAGCCTTCACACCCATCTGCTGTCCGACCAGGAAATACCATACCTGGACATAAAGCAAGTTCAACTGCACCGGGTCTCTGGAATCCACATTCTGATCGGAGTAAAAGAACTTCCGCCGAAGAAGCAATGTTTCGTTTTCATCCACACCTTGCTCTCTGAACGTCCGGCTGTGATCTAGCCAATTTACTGCAGCATGAGACAGACAGATGGACAGGATTTACTACTCACTGCAGCAGCCTGCCGTGGAAGTAGATTTCCATAAATGTTGATGGTTGCTTATGATTACTTCTAACTTTGTGAGATGATTGACACCTACCATATGCAAATCCCCAGCCATTCCCAAAGTTAGCTACTGTACTACAGTGCATGGGTGAGACGGAGAAGTGGGGGTGAGGGAACAGGGAAGGCAGTGTTTGCACTCAGAAACCAAGCAGTATTGTATTGAGAGCGTCTGAACTCTGGGTCCTCAGGGGCTGGTTGTGGTTGGGGAGAAGGCTATGGGACCGTCAGCAGGTGAAACCTCCTAGGAGAAAGTGGGTTCTACAATCTGGCCCACTTCCTGATGATACAATGTGAGCAGAAAGCCCCCTCTTGCTCTCTCCATGCCTCCCCTGCCAAGATGGAAGGCATTCCCTTGAACTGTGCACCCAAACTTTCTATTCCTTAAATTCTGTTTTTCTTTTGCTGATTACATTTTATTTACTTAGTGTGTGTGAGGGTGTATGTGTGGCTATGTTGTGAAATACACACACACACCACACACACACACACACACACACACTCACACGGGAACGGGTTGTCTCTTCAAACCATATGGGCCCCAGGCATTAGACTCAGATCATCAAGCTTGTCAGCAAGTGCCTTTACCCACTGAGCTACCTCGCCTATGCTTAAATATCTTCTTGTCAGGTTGGTCACAGCAACGAGACAAATAACACAATATGTCAGTTTTCCCTGAAATCAAGAGAAGTTACTGCAATCTTATCTAGTAAGATGGTTTAGGGCACCCTGGATAGAACAAGTTTCTCTGATCTCCGGGAGGAAATAGGGAGAAAATGAAAGTCATGAGGTGGTGCAGAGACTCAAAACTAACAGTTAAGAGATGACATCCGCCGCTGTGGGCCAGCTTGAATCTGACATCATCATAAAAACACTGTCCTCAGGAATCAGCCATTCCCCTGCTCACTCCCTGAAGCCCCCTGTGCCCTCTACTCCTCTCCCTCTCCTCCCTTCCCCACACCCCAAGCTCACTGGGCTAAGTATTTATGAGCAGTCTCACCAAATGCTAAGTGACTCTGGCAGAAGAAACCTGTCTGACAGATCTCCTCTCCTACAGCCACCTGGGAGGGCACTGCGTACACATTAATAAATCCTCGGATTTGTCTACTAACGGCTTCTGGAAAGAAGTCTGTAACTGGAAATTTAATGAGGTAGAAAGAGAAGGGAACTGAGGAGGGCTCAGAGGAAATGGCAGGCCCACCAAAGATCAATAAACATTATGAAAATGATGTCATCCCAGAGCCGCAGCAGGAACAAGGCTGGAAGGGAAGGAGGCCAGGTGATGGACTAAGCTCCACCAGGGGAGGACGGGCAGCACGGGGCACATGGCAGGGCTTTGGGTGCATGCAAGGACATCTGCTGCTTTTGTACACATTATCCATGTGGCTGTGGAAGTGACATTGCTGTGACAGACCATTCGCACTGATCTTAATCGCTAAGGAAATAATGAATCTAGGCCTGGGACTGAGACTATTAGCATCTTTCTCAGGGACAGCCAGAAAGAACTTTCTGATTGAGGCACCCTGCTGAAGGAGCTCTGATTACCACCCCAGCTCACACTCCCTAGCAAGCCTCCAGGGCTAAGGGATTCAGAGGGACACAAACGATCAACATAAGAAAAGCTATTATCATACACATGCACGCACACACACACACACTCACACTCCATGCATGCACAAATCGCAAGGGAAAACTAAGAGAGCTGGAGAGGGAACTTGCTTAGTTATTGCATATGCTATTCTGGCACATTTAGATCACAATACACTAATTAGACTTTTAGCACTATAGTAGGAAATTGTGAACACAATTTATATATTTGATACGAATAAGTTCTTTTTTAGATGTCAAAGATAATTAAAGCCATGTTACTACTTGTAATTACTATCTTTTAGTGAGACAAACCAAAACATTTATAGATTTAAAAACCAAAAAACAACTACAAACAAAAAAAGCCCAAAGTGGCGCTTAGTCATGTGGATGGTGGCAGGGATTCAGGCTCTGAGGGACTGTGTACCTGGGCCACCGTCTCCCCATCCAAGACTTACAGTCATCATCCGTGTGGAGCTTGGCCTTCAGCTTCTCCATCTTCCGCTCATCTCGTAACAACGTCCTGTCTTTTTTGAGTGTGCCTGTCCCTTCCTCTTTCTTTTCTTCAATGGTTTCTTGGATTAAAGAGTATTCTTCATAATTTGTTATTCCTAATAACAGAAATTGAGTCATAACTATATGTCATTAAATTGCTACCAACTTCTACTTAGGGCCTGGGTTGCTGCAAAGGGTTCATGTTGTCAAAGCACAGGAAGGGGCCTTCCTCACTTGAGGGACAGGATGGTCACATGCCACACAGTTCCAGTCCAAACAAAGGCTCTGTGGGCTGGGAAGCCATAGTCAAGGTGTTAAGTATAATTTTCTTCACAACCATAATTGTATACACACTCTTTCCTCGCTTTCTTTGTGTCTCTGCCTTCCTCTGAGTCTCTGACTCCTGTGTCTCTGCCCCCCGTCTCTCTGAGGCCAAACTTAAAACATAATAGAAAAGCATCTATCACTGAGCCACATCTCAGCTACTCCAGTAACTTTTATTTATTTATGCAGTTACTTATATGGAAACTTAGTCTCACAATGTGGTCCTATCTGGCCTGGAACTCCCTGGGTAGACCATGGTGGCCATGAAGTCACAAAGACCTATCTGCCCTGCCTCCTGCTTGCAGGGATTAAAGGTGTCTACTACCTTGCCCTTGCTCCATTAAATTCGAGAAACAAAAGCAAGATAGAATAAGGCAGGACCCTGTCAAACAAGAAGTATGTGAATGAACTGGGCCCTTCCCTGAAGGGAAGCCTAAGATCAAATTCCTTTCACCCAGCATTTGAAGGGCTTCATTGAAGTTGTTCTCTGGAGAGACTGGCAGAAGCAACATGAAGTAAGTCTGTGACAGTCACATTAGCTGTTACCATGAGAATTCAAGAGATAATTGGGAAGGGTGAATCACATGATCAAAAATCATTTTCACTGAGAAACTCCTTTTTGTTTTCTGCAAAGGGAAATAAAAGCTCCCAACCCACGGTTCAGCGAGAAGTTTTATACCAGCTGGAGGCCAGGCAAATGGAGAGATTGGGCAGAACTCAGCCTGTGAGTACTGCAGGGGAGGGTGTGGCCATGGCAACAGCAGACAGGAGAGCTGAGGTGCTCACCTATCCTGCTGCAGATGGTGACCAGGAGCTCTCCAACTGTCTTAGAGTCGTCCACCATCACTGTCTTCACAGCGCCATCCAACATGCGGATTTTCTGAGGCCTCTGTTTCTTCTTGTACTCCAAGATATCCTAGACACAAGTGGGGCACCCCACACTGAGTGAAAAAACATAGCACAGGACACAAGCGGCAACGCCCACACACTGAGTGGAAAAACACATCAGCACGGGACACTTTTCTCTGGAAGTCAAGTATCCAGAAGATGCCTCCGTCTTCCTTTGTGCAAAACTTTCCCGAAAGCCTTCCTAAGCATTCACGGGGGTGCTGCTGTGACTAGCACACCCAATTCTGAGAGCTAAGTAATGACTTCCATGAGGATTACAAAAACCTCTCATAATAAGATCGTCCTTCAAGAGGGAATACTTGTGGCTCACAATGACCGAAAACCACTCTCTCTGAAGAGATGATGGCTACGCGCTCCAGCGGCTGGGAAAGAGCAGCACTCAGGAGACTCAGGAGAGGGCCATACTTCAAACAGCGGCATCAGAGTCAGCAGCCATGTTTTGCCACCAGAAACAATTCTTACTACCCCCACACAAGGTGAACATTTCTTTTTAAAATGTTACTTCAGGACATTTGCTGTATATATTTACTGTGTACGTAGTCTACACAATGAAAGACATAAATAATATCCCCAGAAAGCTTCAGAGAAGGTGCCTATCGAAGCAAGAATAGTCTAACAAGACTGCAGGAAAACATGACGATGGTAATATAAAACAAAGGATTAGGTGGGGGTTACTTCAAAATAGGAGACCCCGTTTTCATTTTAATTATTAGAAACAGAAACATAGATGGGGAAAGTAAGTACCACAGACTAACTGAACATTCCACCCTTGCTTTTTGTAATCCGGGTCAGTCTGACAAGCCCGCTTCACTGGGCACACAAAATCCCAGGATCCTGGAGGTGTGAAGAGGAGGGGGGAGAAGAGAGACAGCGCTCAGTGTCTTTTTCTTCATCACTTAAACTGCAGGGTAACTTTTGTCACTGCCACTGAGAGCTAATAACCAACTGTATCTCCAGTTGATAGTCCGCCCCCCCCAAAACAAAACAAAACAAAAAAAACAAGCTCTAGGCAGTCTTTGGGCATCTCTGGTTTCCCTCACGCAGTCTGTTTCTGATCCAGTCCAGGGATACCTGGTATCTACTCAAGGAAGATAATGTATCTAGTATCTCACAGCCACCAGCCCAACTCTGCTCAGCCTGGAGCAGCTGCTCAGCATACTGACCTCAAACTGTTTCAATATCTCTGTGGAATTCCAGGCATTTTAGATGGCTAGAATCTTCTCTCCACATGTGAGGACAGCCCCACAGGTTCTTTGCATGGGAATTGTTCATAAGAAGCCCTTGGATTAGAACATTGCTACAGTGGGTTTTCATAGTCAGTTTCCCAGCAGTGAAGCAATGAGAAAAATAGGACCAGTGGACCAACAAGATGAAGCCGTGGGGAAAGGTGCTTGGTACCAAGACTGTTTAGTTCTTGGGGTCCACATTATGGAAGGAAAGAATCAACTCTTGAAAGTTGTTTTCTGGCGTCTTCATGCATGCCATGAAACATACAAATTCACATACACAGACATACAATAAGGAAATTATTTTAAAAAAAATTAACGATGGGGCTCAGGAGACAGCCCAGTGGTTAAGAGCATTGAGTGCTCTTCCAGAAGACCAAGGTTAGATTCTCAGCACCCACATGGCAGCTCACAGTAGTCTGTAACTCCAGTTTCAGAGGATCCAACGCCCTCTTCTGGACTTCAAGTGTACTGGTCAAGAAAGTAGTACATAGACTCAGATGCAATTAAATCACCCAAACACGTAAAAATAGATTTAAAAAAATAAAGGGAAAAGAAAATAGGGCCAACAACATACCCCATTCCTCAGCATGTAGTAATCCAGTGTCCGTCCTGCTTCTAGCCAAATTCCTTTCCTGGGGTCTTCATCAGAGAGAAACAGCCCATAGTCAGAGGCTGCAAAATAGAGAGAGAAAAAAGTGGGAACAACGCTATCACTGGCTCAAGCACACTGACTCAGCAAGGAAGAGAAGACTGTTCATCACCAGAGTGACCCGATTCTTACCAAGAGCATAAGAGCATCCTCAACCCCGTGGAAGCAGGGGCCTCCCTGCAGAATCAAAGGTCACTGCAAGGTCCATGCATATGAACCAGTGGGCTAGAGTTGTGTCTGCAGTCTAAGAGAATGATATGGTTCCTGGTTTCAAAGTCTCATTTAGCCAGGTACTCACAGCCCTGAAAAAATGGAGGCAGTAACCACCAGAGCCATTGAGGCAGGGAAGATGGGCATAGCAAAAGAACATGTTAGAGGGAGCTAAAGAGATGGCTCAGTGGTCAAGACAACCAGCTGCTCTTCCAGAGGACCTGTGTTCACTTCCCAGTACCCACGTGGCAGTGCACAGCTGTCTATAACTTTGGCACCTTCATACAGACATATATGTAGGCAGAACACCAACGCACATAAAGTAAAAAATAAAAAGAATTAAAAGGAATATGTTATAAAAGGTTGGTGGTAAATGCTCTGCAATCTTAGCTGATGTGGGATGTCCTTCTGTGTATGAATTGCTTCTATTGGTTGATGAATAAAGCTGCCAATGGCTTAGCAGAGTAAAACCAGTCAAGAAATCCAAACAGAGATATAGAGAGAGCAGGCGGAGTCATGGAGATGCCATGTAGCTGCCGAAACTTGCTGGTAAGCCACAGCCTCATGGCAATACATAGATTAATAGAAACAGGTTAATTTAAAATATAAGAGCTAGCTAGAAATATGCCAGAGTAATCGGCCAAACAGTTTTATAATTAATATAGGCCTGCATGTGTTTCTAAAATGGCTGCAGGACCAGGAGGGAAAGAAACCTCTGTTTGCACTTAGCCTTAGGTAAACTGAGCTAGGAAGATTGAGTAATTAAAGTCCAGCCTGGGCTATATGATGAGAAACTTGCAACAAAACAGAATTAAAAAAAAAGAACAAGATATTTGGGACTTCCTTATGGAGTAAAGCCTCTGTCACCAAATACCACAAAATAAAGAAAACAGTTAGAGAATTAAACTTAATATCTTTTATAAAGGCTTCTTAGTCCAATGTGGGGAGTTCAAGAGGCCTGGAGGCAAGAGAGTAGCACAGTCATTTCTCACCTGGACTTCTCTCTTGTGTGTGAAGTGGGGGACGGGTGCACATGCATGCCTCTGAAGGCCTGAGGTCACGGGTGCACATGCATGCCTCTGAAGGCCTGAGGTCATGGGTGCACATGCATGCCTCTGAGGGTCAGAGGTCAACTTCAGGTATCATTCCTCAAGGTGCCATCTCCCTTGTTGATTGAGACAGGGTCTCTCATTGGCCTGCCATTTCCTGACAGCAAGGTTAGCTGGTCATTGGCCCCCAGAAAGATTCACCTGTTTCCTCTTTACCAGTGATGGTATTTCAAGCCCATGAAGGTTTTGGACATCAAACTCAGACTCTAAAACTTATGCACCAAGCCCTTTACAGACTGAGCCATCTTCCCAGCCTATCTTTTCCTTAATGTAACTGAAGAAGCCTTAGAGTCTTCCGGAAGGGTCAGGGCTTCCACGGCACCTCAGGAAAATGATTTCTGGGTCTTCAGAGGCCTCCGCCAAAACTTGTATTAATTCAGCACAAAGAAAAGTTCTAATAGTGTCAGAAGATGATAAAAAAGGAACCGAAGAGTACCAGTGAGACCGGACAAGCAAATTTTAAAGTCAGATAGGAACTGTCTGCAAATTTTATTTCCAGTTAATTTAATATAACTCAGCAAGCTGAATATCATGAACAGCGCCCTCTCCTGGACTCTGTGGGTATCAGCACCCACACACATACAAGCTCACACACTGATATACACACATACACATAATTAAAAATAAAATCTTTTTTTAAAAATTGAGGTAAAATTCATGAAGCTCCTTCAGAGGGCCTGCACAGTAAGACCTACACTCAGGGCTGAGGTTACAGGAGTCAGCATGTATCTGGCAAGTATGTCATTCTTTATTCAACTAGTTCAGCTGCACATCAAAAAATGGTTTGCAAATTACAGGGCAGTACCCGAGAAGGGCCAAGATAGCAGGCATATTTGCATTGAGTACTCAGGGTCAATGTTAATGTGGTTATTGATAACAAAAGCCTTGTTCTTGCCAGGAAGTACCATAAGAAGGCATTTGATTTAAAATTCAGATTTTTCCCTCCCGGAGAAAGAGTCTTACTGTGTAGTACAGGTTAGCCTAGAACTGAAGTGGCTATGTAGATTAGGCTGGCCTTAAATCAGAAATATCAGCCTGACTCTGCCTCAAGAGTACAGGGATTAAAGGGGTGGGCCTCCATGCTTGGTTTAAAACAGAGATGTCTTATATGTGTCTATGTGTGTCCTTTTAGCTACAGAGTTAAGGGCTATTCTCGGATACCAAGGAATAACCATGACCTACCTTGTCCAGTCTGTGCCTCGGGCACGCGCTCCCGAATGACTCGACAGGCATCATACACGGCTGTAGATGGCTCAAATTGCATGGTCTTCACCACATTGCAGTGGCGGACACAGATCTTTAAGGAGAGCGCCACCATTTTCATAGATGACTTGATGGGTTTCGCTCAGAGCGTCTAGAAAACACAAGGAGACAAGTGTTGATGTATACAACCATTATTTAGCTTCAGGGGAGATAAAAAAGCTCAATTCCTACCCCAGCTGTCCCACTATAAAGTCATTCACAATCCTGTCAGAACTGGTCTGAGCAGCATGTGTGATAATGTGTTAGCATTCCTTATTTGAGAAATGTCATCATAAACTCCTCCGCGAACAGCAGCAATGATTGTCAAAATTAGCTCCAAACTGAACGAAGGCTTGTGCAGTGGACAGACTGTCAACAGGACAGAGGAGTTGGAAATGGCTGACGCTTTGCACCACCACGTCAAGGTTTCAAAGCCAACTGTAAGACTGTTTCCAATGCTCTCTCTGCAGGCATATTTAAGGCAATCGGACCACTTTCAGTCAACAGCCTTTGGGCTCTAGAGACGAATGGGCAGTCTTGCTGTGTTTTAGAGTTTCCCAGACCTGCAAGATGTCCCAGCATAGTTCAGGGGTAGAAGTCAGTGGAGAAGGCCAGGGGGGTTCATTATCATCACAGATCCTTTCATCAGATGCAGCAGAGAGGAAGCCATGGCTAATCCTTTCTAGTCCCTGGGGAAAAAAAATTCTAAGTGTCCTTGTAGTGGTAGAACTGGGGTGGAGAAAGAGGTGTCAGCATCAACAAATGAAAAGTCAGTGTAAGACTGGACCAGATCACAGATCAGATGGGGTGAAGGGTGAGGAGGACCAGGAGTCCAACACCTTGACCCTCTCTGCCAACTCAGGTAACAGTTTAGTAGAATGAGGGCCAAAACTGAAGTGGGTAGCAGGGTCAGGAGTGTGATGGAGAAGAGGGCTGGCTCCAAGGGTACCAACACATCTCCGTGGCGGGCTTGCTGGGCAGCGGACAGAGAACGGACAGAAGTTTCCATCTCATGTGGATAAACTTTAATCCAAAAGTGTGCCACCTGTTATATGAGGAAGACATCCACATGTCTCCTGATGGTTCCAGGTACCTACGTGCCCTCCCTTACCATACACCATCTCAGTTCTGGGCCCTGTCCACACAGCTGCCTCTCTCAGTCTGCTGGAGAGGAGAGGATGGGCAGGTGTTGGTAGCTGGGGCAATGAGGTGGAGCTTGCTGTCTGGGTTCAGTCCCGGGGCTAAAAGTGCTTTGGACTTCTGTGCCAATCACTTTCCTGCTTCCAACTTTCAGACAGCAGGAAGAAATTGATACCCATGGCTAGTTTTCCCTATCAGTTTTTCATGCCTCCTCCTCCTAGCACACCAGGAGGAAAGGCACAGAATTCAGGCAGCTCTCTCAGCACAGGACAGACGCTCAAAAGAATGAGGACCAGCAGAGGTCATGAGAGTCATGTTCTGATCTATTCAATCACCTAGAACAACCACTGTGAAGAGCATGACCATCATTACCCAGGAGCACATTGTTAAAGAAAGCCGTCCTCAGACAGATGGACCTTGTTCATAGGTCCAGGACGAGAGTGTCCAGCATGGTTTTCTTACTCCTAGCTCCATATTTTACTGTGATTCAGCTTTCCCCAAATGAACAAGACTAACAGTTTACTTTACGGGACTGAGTGCATGTGGGTGCACACGGTATGTATGCGTGTATGTATCCATGTGTGTTTATGTGTGTGGAAGCCAAGGACAACCTTGGGCACCTTCCTTTATGGTTTCTCACTTAAATGTTTTGAGACAAGGCTTCTTTATTGGACCCAGAGGCCATCAATTCATTTAGACTGGATGGGCAGTGAGCCAGGGATCATCCTGTTCCCACCTGCTTAGGACTAGGACGAGGGGTATGTGCTTCTACGCCTGCCTTTTCACATGGGTGCTAGAGATCTGAGATCAAATCCACACGATTTCACGGTGAGCATTTACCAACTAAGTCACTTCCCCAGCCCCTGCGGGAATATTTAAAAAATGCAATGTATGAACATAAAGAAATGCATCCTAGATGAGTATTTACATGTAAAGACCAGATTTTTATTACCAGGCAAGATGACCATTCACATAGCCAGTGCCTGGCTCTGAAATGAATGTGCCTGATGATTTATTCACCCTGACAGGCCCCCTAGCAATGAACTAGTCCTCCTGCCACCCTTAAATGAGCAAGATTCCGGCAAAATGGAAATTTGCTGGCATTAAGTGCCATGCTATGCCCCACAGCAAGGAGACGGGATTGAAGCATTTATCAAATTAGAGATGGGAACTGAAGATGAGGAACTCTGAGCAGTCTCACTGGGTTTCCTGAGCAAATGATGCCGCTCAAACAACAACCTTGGTAATGACTCATGCTCCTTCTCTGTATCTGGTCATTTTCTGGGCAACTGACATTTGCCTCCACTCCTGTACCCTAACCCCATTTTAATGGTGCACACTTGGCGTGTAGCATGGCTGATTGGGCTCCTTTTTTAGATTTAGCTGCAAGAAAGCCCACGGCCAAATTCACGTATGAGCTTCTACCGCTCCTATTTATGGCTCAGCCAAGGCAGCTTTGTTTCCTTCTACTCCAGTTTGAGTGTCTGCTCTCATATTGATCTTAAATATTCTGTGTGTATATTAAAAGGCAGGATGCATTGTAACTTCATAACATTTCCTTTACTTTCCTTTTAATAATTCCTTCTCAATCTGATGATACTCTGCTTTCACTCCATGTATAAAGGTCACTTGGTCTAGCACACACACAATAAAAAAATATTCTATGCCCTCCATTATAGATGAGCTACTAGAATCAGCCGTGAAATACAGATATAAAATAAAAATACCCTCCAATTGCAGAGAGTTGCATACACCTAGTATCATCCTGGTTCAACCATAGATAAGCAAGCCCAGCCTTAGCCAGGGAGCTCCAATATAAACACCCAGCCTTGGATTTATGCCTGACAAGTCAGGACTAAGAAGAGGTGTTCAACACCTCCTTGCCTTTCCAAATGTACCATCCACAATTCTTAAGCCTTGGTTCCCCCCTGAGACAGAGAAAAACAGACAGAGAAAAACAGATCTATCAGTAAGGCTGCCATAGGATCCAATGAGCTAAACATGGCAAAGACACACAGATTATGCTGAGTAATTTTGTTATTAAAATTAGCCTTGAGTGTCATAGAAACACTCATCATACCGCATTTACTTAGCACAGAAAATGTATATTTCATCTTACTGTTTATGCTTGACTCCATAAGAGGGAGCAAAGGCGGACAAGAATGCTGAGCAGAGCAAGCACCTTATAAGCCCTAGAGGCACCGGACAGATCCAGTCCTCAGCCTCCTCAGCCTTACGGACACTCTTCCCTAGACATCCCAGGATCACAGGAGGAGATGTAAAGATGGGCATCTGGGGAGAAGCTGAGCCTTAGCATCCACGTCTCAGAGACACCCAGATTTCTCAAATCCAAGAGCTCAAGAGGCAAAGACAGTGCCCTCTCTAGGTATCATGACTAGCTCCAGCTCAGTAGCCCTTATGAGTGAAGTCTGCCCAGGAATGTCCTATAGGAAGCAATATGGGAGCTCTACCTCTTTCCTGTAAAATAGCAAGCAGGAAGGCCAGACACCTCTACTCAGTGGGACTTTTCCTCTCCAGGAGAGCGAGGACTGGATAGTATGCTCATCCCTTCTTGACTGTAACCCACAGGATGGCCTTGCACCCAATTACGGATGGATACTCACCTCCTTTCTTCATGTCTGTCCCTTGCTCTGGAGCCATGTCTGATAGCTGCATGCATCTCATAACAAAAAGTCAACATACAGATAGGTCTTTACAAAGTTAGCCTTCATCTGTACTTACAGCATAGGCTCCAGTGAGACTTCAGCTCTCTCAGAGCAGAGCCAAGGGAAGGTCTTGTATTTCCCTGCAGTCTGACCTGTACCTCTATAAGGAAAGGGAGGTGGTTTCTTTGCCCAGCAATAACCCACCATGCACTGGGGCCCTGCTACTCAGAGGTGCTGTAAAATTTTGTCTCCTAGGACTCTCAGGGCTCAGCTGCACAGGGCTCAATCTGAAAATTCAGACTCCAACACACTAAGCAGAGCAGGCCCATCAGAAAGGTAAACCAAGCCAGCCCTTCCCTGGGAGCCTGCTGGCTTTTATTCTGGGGGAGGGGAGGTTGTGTGGGTAAGCAGCCAGGTGTCCCATTTCGTTTCCATGATAGGAGTCATATTTTCTGAGTTACCCAGATTCTCCTTACTATGCCTCCCTCCCTCTTATCTCTTCCCAGCCGCTGAGGACCCAGGGGGCTGGGCCTGCACAGAGAAGTGCTCGCTTTGTCACACATGGGACAATTCCATTTCATTATATACTCAGGTCAAGCAGCAAGGAACAGATTTTTCAAAGCATGCAGCATCCATTTAGCAAAGTAGCAAAGGATCAGGCCTACCACGCCCCCTCTGTAGACACAGTGGGAGCCCAGACATAGGGAACTGTCCCACAAGACCATCAGTGGTTTTCTTTCAGAGAGGCCAGGACCACTGTTCCATGTTGAAACCTTCAGTTAGAAGTAACCGCTATTAGAAGGACTGGTGGTGAAGGAGCATGGAAGTGATTAACTAGATAAACAGGTGTAAAATGAGCATGAGTCCAAGGGGGTCAATAAAAATCCCAGTCATGGGCAGCGCTAATAGCCCAGGGGGCTGCCACTGTGACTCCTGCCCGCTCCTAATCCGGCATTAAGCATCTACACTATGGGTTCAGGAACACGTCTGCATTAGAGCACCATCAGCTGTCTTGGCCTCTGAGAACAAGGACTTTGAATCTCAAGACCCCAAGGGGCATGGCAGCTACTGAGGATCCGCAAAATTAATATGTACTCCATGGCAAGATCTGTTTCCTGTCTTATTTTGGTGTCCCATGAGTTTCATTAAGGACTGTTTACAGGAGCATGGATGGACACCTAACCAGTGGCGACACCACTAAAAAAAATGTCCCTTTTTTCTCCTAGCAACCATCAGCTGCCTGTGGATCCTCAGAGAGGGGCAGAGCCTCTGAATACCTTCTCTTTCCATGACAGAATGGGTGGGCCCAATGGTGGGCAGGTGATCATACCTACTGTGAGCTCACGAGTGCAAAGATCAAAGCGTGCCCAGAAGACAAACTTCCGCAAGAGTCCACCTCTTCCCCCAACTCTTGTACTCATTCTGTCCCATCTTTTGTGAAGCTCCTGAGCCTTGGATGAGGCCCCATTTAAGGTAGAGCATCCAACACTTACTCTCAAAACTTTGAACAGATGTTTCTATAGTTACCACAGTCTACTGTCTACTACTTCTCTGACTAAAGATAACAGCAGCACTAATGTATGGATATAAATATAAATATCTACAGAAGGCAATCTGATCGATGTATCAAGCCCACCCAGTGAGCAGAAGCATAGCTTGCTTACTAGGCCCCATCACTTCCCCAGCCTTGAGCTTTTAACCAGGTTTACACTGACTGTTACTTCCACCTGTGGAGTTGCCTCAAATCTGACCAAGAAGGATCTATTTACAATAATCCAAATGCTTAAGAATAAACAGGGTGCCAACATTCACCAGACCAAACTCTGGCTACACACCTGAAACTCATTTCAAGGACCACAGAAACTCAACCTCATGGCTCACAAAATAAATTTAAAGAAAACAAACCAAAAACTTTAAGAAAGAACAAAAGCCACACAAGTCAAACTTCACTGACAGGTCCTTGAGGGAGGACAAGGAACAGGTACACTGTTCCTGGTAACACCTGCCATGGTGAGGGGCTCAGTGCTGACTTTAATGCAGGAGCAGGGGCAAGCTGGCCTTCCTCCCTCCAGTAAGAGAACTGAAGACATCCCAGATCAGTGCTTCTCAACCTGTGGGTCCCAAGCCACATAGCCTGCATATCAGATATTTACATTATGATTCATAACTGTAGAAAAATGAAGTAGCAATGAAATAATTTTATGGTTGGGTGTCACCACCACACGAAGGGTCACAGCATCAGGAAAGTTAAGAACCACTGCTCTAGAGCATGGAACAGAGTGATGGGAAAAGATGTTTCTTCATTTTACCACTTGGGGATGAAGAAACTATCACCTTCCCAAGGTCACAGTTCAATAAACCACCAGGCGATCAGAGAGGGCTATCAGGTTGTATGACTGCAGCCCCCCCACGGAATCCTCCAATATCACCCTCCCATATGCTCCAATATCCTCTCGGCCCTGGCACCCGAGAGTCCATCATGAAGGCCGACCGTGCCCAGCTATACTCGACTTTAATAGCACACTCGTGCATCTGCCTCCATCAGATTTCAGAACGTACCCTTCGGACTTCCAGGCAAAGTAGCTGGAAGCTGCCCTTTATTAAAGACAATGTCTAATTATGAGGCGACTCTGCAGAGGGATGCATTAGCAGACTACAGAAAAGTATAGACCTCTGGAGCAGAGGACCGTGGGAAGATCCTGCTGCCAGCAGGGAGAGGGAAGGAAACTAATGCTTTAGATACACATAGCTCTATCCTCTCCTGAGGGGATTTTTAATGCATGTAGAATTTTGAATGTAGGCGTGTAATGCTCAATATTGACAGTCAGCTTGACAGGACCTAGAACTACTTAGAAGACAAACCTCTGGGCACATCTGGGAGGGAGTCTCTATATTATTTTAAATGAAGTGGGGGACTCATCCTAAATGTGCACGGCTCTATTCCATGGGCTGAGCTCCTGGAATGATCAAAAGAGAAAGTGAGCTGAGCACCAGCATCCATCTGTCTGGAGCCTGACTGAGGATATAAAGTGGCTAGCGGCCTCCGACTCCTGCCACACTGCCTTCCACACCGTGATGGCCTAGACCCTGAAACCGTGAGTCCAAGCAAATCCTCGGAAGCTGCTTCGTTTTAGGCAATTTATTTTAGCAACAAGAAAAGAAAGCAATGCAAGAGGCAACCAGATTCAAACTACTTAGATGGCAGCCTCATCCACCCAGAGATTCCCCACTCAGATGGCAAGGGTGTGTGTTTAATTCCTGAACAACTATCCAGGTATTTTAGACCTGAAATGTACCACTCTCTTGTCCAGGTCCTGATACCCTTCCGACCCAGAATCCAACCTTGCTGGTACCGACAATCCTTTCCACGGCCACAATGAGGAAAGTTCAATCTCTTCACCAGCTATCTGCTGTAGCTCTTGCTTCAGCTGAGGTACTCCTGGGGGGAGTCACCACAGAAGTTAGCAGGCTCCTCACAAGATGGCCCTTGGTATGGAACAGCTTCAGAGCACTCTGAATGTGTCACTGTTGGATGTGTTTGACAGAGACCCCCCCCCNCCCCGACTCCGACCCCACCCCCTGCTGCCACCATTCTCCCTTTCTAGGACTAATACAAGGGGTCTGGAAGGACAAGTGAATTCCTAGGCTGTGTGAGGAATGTACTGTCATTTTCTGTCAGACCTCTAAGAATGCTCTGTGGGCTTCCAGGAACCTGGCAGCTCAGCTTTGATGTTCAAGATGGCGGAATAAATCATCTGCCCCTCCCATCCACCTTTGGTCCACCTGCTGTTTTCTCCCTCAGCAAAAGCCAAAGAAAGAAACTGGCTCTACCCTGAACTCTCGTTTTGAATCCTTTTACACCTTAACCTCTTCAGATTGTTGACAACAGGCTGCTTTCAGAAGCAAGTATGATGAAAAAAAATGAAAGGTCACATCCAAGAAAAAGCAGAAGGGAACTCATCCCTTGGTATAAACCAGGAGTATGGTGAATCAATCTTGCACGCACTGGGTGGCTGGACAGTAACACTCCCATTCACTTGGTGGTTTTGGACCCTTCATGACAAGCTTATAAAGTCTCAGGAATAGATGTTAGGTGCTGCTGCAGAGGCAGACAGCTTTGTCTTTACAGCACACAACATTGTGATGACTACAGACCATGTGCTAGTCTCTACCTGGAAAACGTGAGGCTCTGTTCTACTAATCTGGGGCGAAGGTCAGTAGTTTCTAGATTCAGCGTGGGGGGATAGAGTAAAAGATTGCAGCCCCCCTCCCCGTGATCTTTCTCATGCTGGTATTTAATCTGCAGCCAAGCTGGTGTGGTCCCTACTGAATGATATCTGCTACAGCAGCCTGATTTCAATTGCAAAGGGAGGGTGCACACTGACATGACCATGTATAATTTCACATAAAAAAACGGAAGGAACCTCCCACTTCCCAGCTATGGTCCCTTTCAATGAAAGGCTGCAAACCACATGCCACTCACAAAGGCAGTAGGGTATGGCTTTTACAAGAAGGAATTGCCATTTGTCTATGTTAACCTATCAACCACATATCAGAAGAGCATTTCTGCTGGCGACTTGCTATAAAAATCTGGTGTGTCTGTGAAGCACCGAAACAAATCAATGAATGAGACTGTGGTGAATAACACTGATTGCCAACTTGACAGGATCTAGCATATCCTAGACTCAATCCGGGCATATTTGTGAGCTAATCGAGACTGGGCTAACTGAGGTGGGGAGACCCACCCTAATAGGGGGGTGGCAACATTCCATGGTCTGGGGTCCAAACTGAATAAAGGAGAGAAAGTGAGCTGAGGTCTCTCTCTGCTTCCTGGCTGCAGAGGCAATGTGACCTGCCACCTCAGACTTGATCAGGTGCTGTCTCCGCCATGATGTACTTATGCTGTGAGCCAAAACAAACCCTCCCTTCCTTAAGTTGCTTTCATTACAGCAATGAGAAAAGTAGTTCATATGGGAACTGACAGTTTCATTCCCATAGATTCAAAGTCTAGCAGAAGACTTGTCACATGATCCATTCAGCATTCTTGGACTGGATTGGATTTCTCAAATGATTCTTTTTATTATCTGGCCCTTCCTCCAGGACCGCCCCATTTTATACTCAAACACAGGAATGCTCCAGTAAAAATGCACTGTTTAAAATGTTCTTTTCTCAGACTTGAAAACCACAGCATATAGATCTCCGTAGGCAACCACATTAGCCTTTCCATTACCACATACACCTGGGGAAACAGACACCTGAGTTACAGCTGCACCCACTGCTCTGCGCTTGCAGCGAGGCAGAATACCATGGCAGTGGCAGGTTCTTAAAGCTGTCCTTCAGGGGCTGCTCATCTCGGGGGAGCCAAGAAACAGAGAATAGCAACAGAAATGCTAGCCCAGAGCAAACATTTGCCATCCACCTCTAGCCACCCATTTAAATATTTCTCAATCCACTAAGGTTGATAACCAAGATATGTAAATCTGTGACAATTTTCCCACTTCTATCATGTGAGAACACTAATAAATGCATATATTAGAACATTATAAATAATAGCAGGGGACTTACATTAGATTATATACCTGACAGTGATTCTTAACCCCTTTTATGGGTCAAGCACACAGATTCCAACACATAACAGCTAAGGGGTTGAGACTTTGCCTAAGTAGGCCAACCAAAATATAGTGGCTTTGTAAGTTCATCAAACATGTACTTTCTAAAGAGGAGGGAACATGCAGAAACTGAGGGCTTGAGCTAAGAAAGCAGGAAAATGGGAGGTATACTGATTATTAACACTGTTATTAATAATTGAACGAGCAATTGGTGAATTACAGAGTATCACACACTTGCCTAATAATTTGTAAATGAGGTCCAATTTATCCTGGGTAAAGCAGGTTTAATAAAGAGGCATGCTTTATAAAAAAGTAAACACAGAAGGCTGACATCCAGGTCTGCCTGAATCCAGACTTCTGTACCTAGGCTACTCCAACTACAGTCAGGCAATGTTGATGTCTTGATGTATCTCCTTTGGGTTTTGTCTATTTTGGTATAGTTAAGACAATGAATGCATTTTATATAATTCTATATATGGAGCTCTAACTCCATAATAATCATTTTCACAGTATTATAAACCAGTAGAAATAATATTTTAATAGATATATAATATTGCAGTGAAGGATCCTATAATGAATTGAGCTGTGTTTGTGTACACTAGCTGTACTCAGATTTTAACACTCATAAACAAGGCTATAGTAGACTTTTCCATTTTAAATCTCCTCTGTTTTTAATTTCAGATGTTTTGTAAGATAAATATCTAAATATTTTCCTTTTTTTCTCCATTTCAACATTTCTTCAGAGAAGCTCAAAAGAGACTGAGACCAAAAGAGAAAAACAGAAGCAAATGTAGAGGGAACGTCAGCTTGTGTTTTGAGTTATAGCATAGTTAAATGAATATGTATTAGCAACTGGGCAGCCAAAAAAAAAAATCAATCCGGGTTTTATAGTTCAATCTATGCTGCAGAACAATCCTACTATCCAAGACTCGGCTGTAAGACCAGAACAAGAGGAAGAATCAGCAAAGAAATGAATAGAAAAAAAAATCTGGTGTGGTTCATAAACCAGATTTACACAAGAGGCAGAGAGATGATGGATGATTAACATAAATTTTAAAATATATTGCAAACTGTAGAAATGATAGAAGAAAGGACTGAACCAGGTTTTCCTACAAAAAGCTGTGTGGACATGACTGGCAAGCATCAATACTCTGACCTCTGTAAGCCCAAGCTTCGAGAACTGCCCACCATACCCCACCAGCTATAAAGAGGACCTTAACTAAATAAAAGGACTGATGGGGTGTCATTTATCCTGGTCTTAGTAAAATGAAGCTAGATCAAAAATCTTGTCAAATTTGTCAGTGGATGATGAGCAAGATTTACATTATGAATAACAAAAAACAATCATGGTCAAGTCTGTATGTGTCAATTTTACTTCATCAAAAAGCAAGGGAGGGCTGGGGAAGTTGCTCAATGGGTTCAAAGGACCTGAGTTCAATTCCCCGAACACACATGAAAGCTAACAACCATCTGTAGCTCCAGTTTTGGGGGATCTGATACCCTCTTCTGGCCTCCTTGGATACCAGGCACACATGTGGTGACCAGACATACATGCAAGCAAGATACCTATACACATTAAATAAAAATAAGTGAAGCTTTAAAAAACAGTTTAAAAAAACCTTTTTTCTTAAAAAAAGGGAAAGCTTTAATCAGATACCATAATCTTACAGTGAACTATGTAGATGTAAATACTGCATAAAACCGATGCAATCATCAACTTCCAACAAGTGCTGTTACCTTCACTGGACTCACACGCGATCAGGTCCACACCAACAATCAGTAAGAAAAGGGGCAGGGCCTTGTGGACTCCTAACCTGTATCTCTAAACTACTATCAATGGCTTCTGGGAGAAAGGGAGGCACTATCTTTAGTTGTACATGGACTGAGCTCACCAACCTTACGTAGATAGCTCCAAAGTATGTCACACATATGATTCTTGTTTACTAGGTCCTAAAATAAAATAGATAGACATAATTGTGGGAGATTTAAAGGGGGAGGGGAGAAAGGAGTGCGGGGGGCAGACTGGAGGTAAGACT
>LOJH01005478.1:0-34098 GCA_001685095.1 Ellobius talpinus | reverse complement strand
TCTATCTATCTATCTATCTATCTATCTATCTATCTATCTATCTATCCATCCCCCCATCTCTATCTGCCTACCAACTGGTTGATCTATCACCTACCTCCCTCCTTAGGTATTGTTATAAACATCCCCAAATTCCCTTATCACTTACCTTTCTATAAAAGGCTGACATTCAGTTGTAGATGGAGGCTGTTCATTCATTTCCCTGCTACCGAAACCCAAAGTAATCACACAGAAACTGTGTTAATTACAACACTGATTGGCCTATTAGCTTAGGATTCTTGTTAACTAACTCTTATATCTTAAATTAATCCATTCCCATTATTTTATATTTTACCACGAGGCTCTTGGTTTACTGGTAAGGTTCCTGGGCATCTGTCTTCTTCAGTAGCTGCAGGGCATCTCCCTGACTCTGCCCTTTTTTCTCCTCTATCTCTGCTTAGAAATCCAGCCTTGCTCTATTCTGCACTGTCATAGGCCCAAGCAGCTTCTTTATTAACCAATGAAAAAAAACACAATCACAGCATACAGAGGGTAATCCTACATCATTCAGATGTCTGACTATCACCATCAGAACTCTGATAAAAGTCTGTTCTCTGGAGTTAGGAGCACAGGAGTGAACATATGGAACAACATGAGAGTAATTGGACATTAATCTGTACCTTCCTCCCCAGCAGCCCTGAACATGACTAGCAAATTGGTAGATACATTTATTCTCTGGAGTGGAGACAATTGTAAGTATGTCATCACTTGATTTCAGAATTCTCAGATGACTGAGTCCATTCCCATTGATTGCAACCTATATTGCAGTTGATTTTATTACTGAATGCTTCTCCCAGCCTCTCTTCTTCCCATTTCTAGGGGGATTTCCAGGGATTGCTACCTCAATATACAACCTGTACTCATATCCTCTTCTCCAAGAAGAAGGGTCTGTCTCTGCAGAAAGTCAATGAAAGAAGATATTCACCTATGTCTCTAGTTCATACAGTAAATAAATTCTATTTGATACTGGCTCTGAGTTAGGCTAGAGTTCATAATATGCCAGACTAAGTGGCCACCTGAGTCTGTTATTTATCCTGTAATATTTCTTATAGAGACTCGAAGTATGTGTGCTGTGTTATGTGTATTTCTGGACATAACATTTTTAAAAAAAGAACATTCAGATTTTAGACTATTACCACAGGGTCCTAACTAGGGGTCAGACATACAACAACTGAGACAATAAAGGTAGAACTCTCTGGCTTCTAGACTAAACCATAAAACCTAGGAAACCATGAGTTCAATGGACTAAGTTTGTTTGCTCCCCTTTAGCAGTTAGAGCTCTGGGGCAAAGGCAAATAAAGGCAATTACAATCTCAGGAATGTAGAGCTTTTCTGATAATTACAGCCTTCCTTTATGAAATGCAAGATCCTAGTCCATGGGAATATTCCACAGGGAGAGAAAAGCTAAAAAGCAAAAAACTCTAACATGACAGACCTCTTGGTCATCAGTACAGTCTTCTGTGCTTCTCTTCCAAAGGTCTTTTACTTAGCAACACTTCATATCTGGAGTCTCATCAGACACTGCCCCACTGCCTGTTTTGCCCATCCTTGCCTGTGGCATTTCCGAATCCTGCAATCCCCTCTTTCTGTTTCTGGGTCCTAGTTCTGTCCTCTCACCAGCTTCACGGACTAACAGGCAGCTTTGAATATGCTCCACCACTGTCTAGGGTTGTCTGAGAAGTCATTTGACACAGTAGTTGCAAGCAATAAGCACTATACCTCAGCTCACATCAGGACACAGGGGAAGGGAATTCCAAACAAGGTAGGGACTAATTTAAAACCCTTTCTAGGTTTACTTCCAACTCTAAGATTCTGTCAGTACTTGCTGTCTTGTTTAGCGTTTTGTCAACTTGATGCAAGCTAGAGTTTTCTTGGAAGAGGAAACCTCAATTGAAAAATGGCCTCCATTAAATGGCTTATAGGCAAGTGTGTAAGACATTTTTGTGATTAATGATTGATGTGAGGGAGGCCCAGCCCACTGTGGTGTACTGTGTTGCCCCTCAGAAGGTGGTCCAGGAATGTATAAGAGGGTAGGCTAAGCAAGCTATGGAGAGCAAAGTTTTAAATAACATTCCCCTATGGCCTCTGATTTGTTTCCTATCTACATCAGAGCTCTGATTGACCACTTGTTAGATGATAGTTGGTCACATTACTTCAGCTCTCCAGAATACCTACTTGTCAGGAAGAAAATGAATACAAACAGGGTCCTGCCTTGAGTTCCCTTCATGGTGAACAATGATGCTGAGTGTAAGCCAAGCAAACCCTTTACTCTACATGTTGTTTTTGATCACGGTGTTTTGTCACAGCAATGGAAATCTGACTGCAATAGAACTGGTACCAGAAGAGAGGCATCACTATGGCGGACTTGTCTATATAGTTTTAGGGAGGATTGTAGGAATGTTTGGAACCTAAGGTTGGAAAAGTCCCACACTCAGGGTTTAATAGCTTGTTCTGTAGAAGCCTGGAACAGGAGGATGCTGAGAGAAATGCAGCCATGGAGACCTGGTTTATGAGAATTCTGTGGGAAGTTTGAGAATCCCTAAGGATTCTATCAGAACTGTTAGTGAGGTATATTTGAATTAAGATTCTGTGATTAAGATTCAACAGGGGCTGAAGAGCCAGTCGTAAATAACAAGAGATCAGCACCATTGGTGTGAAGGTCTTGACTTTATCACAATATTTCTCTCCAGTTTTAATCATCCTCCATTCTTAGACTTTCTTTCCCTTGTTAGTTAACATACATTCTTCTCCCATGTAAAAATTCTAGAAGGGATGGAGTCGCTTTCAAGAATATGACACTAGTTGGAACATCTACCTGAGTTCTTCTTCTTGTTCCCTTAACTCAGAACTGGATTTGCCTTTTGCTTTGTCTGAAGACATGCATTTCTGCAAGAAAGGGAACCCTGCCCCTGTGCATGAGTCACATGTGGCTTCACACTGGTGTCCCAATGCAGCCATTTATGTCTTACCTATAGTTCTCCTACAGAGGCAATTATTTCACGATCAGCTGAGCCTTCCCCAGGCACCTCTAAACACCAAGTATTTCTTCCACATCTGCAGGAAAGGGAACCAGCTGTTTCTTCTGTCAAAAGGAGAGCCTAATGTTTCTGATTAGAACATGTGTTCAGAAGGCAGAGCTTGGATCAGCAGGGAGAAATTTGGAGTTCTGGACCCCATAAAGATATTGGAACACATCTTTGGAGTACCGAACTGGGAAAAGTGTGATATATAACATGAATTTACTGTTATTTCCCAACACACCTTTACTGGATATCAGCATTGTCTCTAGGGCTCAGGAATCAGAATCCCAAGCAAAAGTGAACCAACTCCTACACATGAGCTTGAGCTCTGGAAAGGAACTGGAGTTCACATGCTCTGTGCTGTCAGGGAATGAGACCAAAGCTCTGATGGAGCACATGGATGAGTGTGGACACATTATTTCAGTTCTCCAAAATATCTGCATGCCAGAAATGCTGGAAAGAAAATAAATGCCAAGAACCAGCACAGTGCCTGTTTGGTGCAGGTCCGTATGTTGTTTCCCTGCTCTCTGATTTGCTTCCAGGATATTCTCTGTAGAAAGTATGGGAGAGTTACTCACCCTTCACTTCTGGTGACTGAACCTCAGCCATGGCCTTTTCAAAGATCATCCAAGTAAAGCTTCTGGGTTCTTTCCAATTGATCCTCAGGTCTACCATGATTATCTTTGTGCATATCTTTGAACTGCAGTATGAACTTTTATTTTTTTTACTTCTTCATCCTTATATTTTTATTTTACTTTTCTTTGCTACTTGCTTCTCACTCTATGACTTTTTCTGGAACTCTATTTTATGACCTGCCATGCATATTTTGTGTGATGTTTAAAATTTCCTCTTTGGAAATGTGTTCTAGGCAAAAATCAAACTATTGAGTTTATTTGTTACACTGGTCTATTTCTTCTTGTAGTGCTTAGAAAGTTCAAAGAAGGAATATGCACATTTAATAAATAAAAAATATTTATTATGATACAGCATCATCAAGATTATTTGACAAAAGGCAGTAACAAGCCAAAGGAAAACACTTTTACAAGAAGCAAAACACCTTGTATAAGCACATACGTTACAGTAAAGATATTTTGTCCTTTAGGTACAGGGTATGTATGTGTACATTTCCAATTCTGAACAATTATATGAGCTAATGTTCTATTTATTCTGGAAAATTCGTATTCATGTTAAGAGTAGGCATTCAATAATATTTTAATCAGTATTGAATGTGTTCACCAAATGTCTCAGACTAAAACCCCTGAAAAAACTCTCCTGTTACAGATTTTGAATAGGAAGCATTACCTCATCTATTCTGGCAAAAAGAAAAAAAACCCTACAAAACACAATAACAACAAAAACCCGAATGCACAACCCCAACCCCACAGTAACAAAGGCTGTATGTTGGTGCCTCAAGATTAAAAGACCTAGGAAGCAATATGGGTTCTCCCACTGTTTTCCCAATTTAGTAGAAACCCATCTATTTAGCATTGAACCATCTTTGTTATTGTGTTTTCCCTTTAGGGACAGGGTCTCTCTATTCAGGTCTGGAATTCATTGTGTAGACCACGCTGGCCTCAGACTTACAGAGCTCTAGAATTCTGCTCCACCTCCCATGTTAACAACATGTTCTACCATGCCCTGCTCTGCATCATCTTTTTTTTTCATACTGTTCTTCATAATGAAAACACAGAGTCCAACATTTCAATTCTTGAGGTCTTTGCAATAAAAATGTTTACTTTTATTCTTGAGGTCTTTGCAATAAAAATGTTTAAAAATAAATTTTTAAAAGACAGAAGTTCTCGATAAGGAACTCACTAAACTGGGTGGTAGAATGTGGAACACTTAAGAAACACAACTCTGACATAGAGTTGATGTTAAATTCCGAACAAATGATGCTTCGGGTATTTAGAGATTTTAAGATGATGCTTTTTTGGCTGAGAAATCAGTAGCTCCAACACAAAGAAAGCAAATTAAGATGACTGAACATAAGGCATAAACAAAGATATTTAAAGGGATCAGATGCATCCCACAAATAATAGAAGAAATAAAAATAACAAGAACAATCCTTTTCTTTGGGGTTAGAAAAGGCAGGGGTAAGATGGAGTAATTGGATCACATGTATGTGGATATTACATAATAGTAAACATAAGGGGATCACAAGGAAAACATGCTAGCAAAAACATAAACATAAAACATGTAAAAAATTTAAAAATGAAGCGTGGTTGACAAGCAGATAGTTGAGACACTCTGACTTGATTGAGTATTGTTACACACTAGAAGACCATGAAACTCAAGTCACCGTGGAAAAACTTTTTAAAAATATATTTGAAATATTCTAAATATTGCCTTTCAACCTGACATTTTAATAACAATGTGCACAAGTTTATAAAAATGTACTTTTTAGTGTCACACACTGTTTGGTGACCTTTTTATACAATGCACTTTCAAGCTATTTCTTTAATAACATTCTCATATCGTAAAATATCTGAAAAATAAATCCCCACTTAGAAGGATTTCCATCGCAGCTGCACGTAAGAAACATCTGACCACAGACCCAGCCTTCAAAGAGACACTGGTGACAGTGACGTAGAGACCATCACTGGAAAATAAAAATATTTATACTATATCCAGAAGACGATTTCCTAGTTGCGGCTAGATTGACATGACATGGCACGACTTTCATAATCACACGTACACAAGGAAAACAGGAAAAACACATTCAGTTGCTAGTTCGAGGGACTCCAGTGACAAAAGGAAAGGATTTAAACCAGTAATTGTTGCTATGAGTACACCATTAGGTTCAAGGATAGATTTGCTTCCATAGCACATGGGAGAAACTGTGGCACCACATTGTACTTATACTGAATCTCAGAAGTCCAACTCGTTGGTATTATTTGCTACAGTAAATGGAAGGTAAATCTTGGCAACGTGGCTTGTCCTCTTTTGCAGAAGGGCAACGGAGAACCTGGTTGGCACAGTACAAGTGAGTCCACAAAAGGTCTCTGACACTCCTTGTCATCACCCCCCCTTTCCAAAGTTACCAATAAACAAGCATGGAATCCGCAAAGCTCATTGTGTTGACCTCGCTCAAGGCCCTGTGCAGATGTATTGTCTTGCTTCTCATTTTCTCCCCATAGCCCTTCCGATATAGCTCATTTTGGAGGATGATTTTGCTCCGTTTTCCTAAACAGAGAGAATTACAGAAATTCAAGGTGTTGCTGCGCTTTTATCCCAGGGTGACGGCAGGCCGGCACTGGATCACAGCAGTTAAGGGACACTCATAAGGTCAGTGCCTGGGTCTGTCTTAGCCAGGAGTCTTCAGCCTTAGCAGAGAAGGCCTTCTGAGATGGGAGCTGTTGCCCATCTATGTCCCTAAGTCCTGTCCTCCCGTTATCCACTCACCAGGAACGTTGTTAGATGAACTAATGATTCAGCTGGCACCGTCCCAAGGGCTGCTCCGTTTCTAGCTTCACCAAGACGAGTGTGGGCAGATACATGTATGCACGATTGAGCAAACGAAGAGATTATTTTTGTTGATTTTATTTTTACGTTTTATTATTTTTCCCCGATCGAAGTTACATACCATATGGAATTGTGCTTTGTCATAATTCCCTTTCTTCCTAGAGAAGGTTTTTGAATAATTAAAGAGTTACAACCCTGGCCCGAACCACTGTTCACTTGGCATCTTTCTTCTCTCTCTTAAAGGCAGCCTCAGTATTCTTTATCTGTGCTCCTCCATCCCTGTGCCTCTCTCAGCTTTATGTACATTTCCTAAGGGATTGGCATTCCTTGGCATTTCTGGCTTCTCCATGAACATTTCACCCCTACAGGGTGGAAGAGCTTTGCTTGTAGTCCCTCAGGATGACAGAGGCGTAGGACACAGTTGGAGGGGTGCAGAGCACTGACTCAGACACCGGGGAGCTGGGCACCGAACTGCCAGAGGCCACCGAGTCTCGGAAAGGAGAAGGAGGCGTCAGAGCAGGTGAATCCTCCGGGGTTAGCTTGCTGGCTGCAGGCACGTCCTCTTCCTCTTCCAGATCGTCTTCCTCCGTGTTCCCTTCGCGTTCATACACGAACTCCTGCAGGAGCTTGAACCTCTCACTGTCATCATCATCGTCCTCCCCAGGAGGGGAGATGGGCTCCTCTCGGAAGGTGCTCAGCTGCAGGGGCAGCATCTGCAGGTGTTGCGGGGGAGGTGGAGGCGGGTAGAGCGAACGCAGCCCGTTCCCCTGTGTCCCCGGGCCTGCCAGCACCGCGTGGAAGTCCGGGATCCCCGAGCCAAAGTTGGTGACCACGCCTTGCAGCTGGTCCATCAGGGATTTGGGCTGCTGCGGGGGTTGCTGAGTGGGGGGCGGCTGTTGTTGCTGCTGTGGAAGAGGTGGAGGCAAGCCCTTAGGGATGTCAGGATCAGCCAGGAACAGGGGTGTCTCCTCTGCGGTTAGGTGGTGCGGCAGAGGCGGCGTGGTGGCCACAGGTGGCCCACGTCGGTGCACTACCATGGAAGGGCTGCTGGGAGGGCTGTAGCGAGTCGAAGGGGTGTTGTCCTCTTCCTCCACATTGTAAAGGGTCTTGGTGCTGGCATCTGAAAAGGTCAGGCTCTTGCCAGAGCCTTGGTAACTTTTAGTGAGGGGTTTGATCACGGCCGTTTGGTTGCAGGCCGTCTCGTTGGTCTTCACGTGCACAGAGAGGCGCTGCCACACATGCTGTCCCTTAGGCGCCTGTCTTCCACCTGGTTCAGACCATGACACAGACTTGCCGTTAGAACTATGAATAAAATAGAGATGGGTTTATTTACACATGGATCCCGCACAGAGGATAAAATGCATGTGAATTCTGTCCATCCCAACGCACTGCAATTCAACTGCACCGTCCACCTCCTCTGCTTCCCTTTATAGTCAATGAAATACCGGCAACGTCAGCTGCCATAGACTGCCTCTGAAGAGGGAAACAGAACAGTCTGCTCACGTCAAGGAAAGAAGAGCTGGCCCAAGAAAGTTTCTGGTGAGAAAGCCCAGCCTATTGTGAAAACGGCTGTTTCCATTTAGTTATACGATTTCACAGAGTACACCCTTTCCCACCATACCTGCGCTAATAATGAAACAGTCCCATTGATGACAATTAATGAAATGGATAACAAATTAAAATTACCCTTCACTGCAAGACTAAATGATTATTGAACTACTGGAAGAATAATCTGGAAACACACACACACACACACACACACAATCACTTAAGCTTCCCAGAGAAAATACAACACAGAGAGTCATACAGTCTAGGGGATGAGTTAAGACCCACATACAGCTACTCTCACTGTGCTGTGGGATTTAGGAATTAGAAGCGCTCAGCTGAACATTCTGATTTGTCTTTCCCGTCAATCGCATGAACACAGACACGACACCTGCACGAAAAAAGCAAGATCAGGAAAAATATATACAGGAGTGGCTGAAGTGTTTCATAATCTCCCGTCTTTTTAAACCTTAGAACGCTGTTCCTGACACATACAGTGTGCGACAATTCACATGAAGCTCAGATTCTCAGCTGCGGGTTAGGAGTTTCACCCTAGGAATCCTCAACTAGGGGCACTGGAAAAGAGACTAGGAGCACGCTGGCAAGCACAGTGCTCACAGCTTCCATTAATCCTACCACCAATTTTGATGCAAAGAAGACAAAATTAAGATTCTGACAAGGCAGGGGTCACTATGACCAAGGGCCCTGCTTGGATCTCTTTCCACTTACCCATGCTGAAGGAAAATCCTAGAACACTGCCATGCCTCCAGCCTTCTCGGCTGTTATGGCTTGGTTCTTCGGTGCCCTGCAACAGTTCATGTGCTGGAAACTTGTTTTGCAGAGCAGCAGTGATGAAGGGGGAAAGGAACTTTTGAAGGTGATTGAGTTATGAGACTTCTGACCTCATTAAAGGACGATATTTCAGACTCATACTTTAATGGATTTTATGGGAGAGGCTTTGCAGCAAAAACTAGTCCCCTCCTCTTTTCTTCCTAGCCACCATCAGGTGAGCAGCTGTGGCCTGCCACATATCCTTTCTAAAGACGCTTGCACATTGGTACAAGTTCAGAAGTGACAGGGTGTAGTAAACATGGGCTGAATCCTTGAAGCCATGCACTAAAGTAAATCATCCTTCTTTTAGCTGATTTTCACAGATGTGTAGCCAGGAGAATATAATGCTAATCAACTTTGATTCCCATGAAAGCCCAACAAACCTACCAAGGAAAAATTCATTCTGGAGAAGAAATACAAAATGTTCTATGGCAGCCACAAATCTTATTCATTCTGAATATTGCAATAGTTTGGATCTTGCTTTGGGAGATTCTGATGATAGTGTATATAATTTTTAGCAGATGGTGACACCTTACCATAGCACTCTATTAATAAAAATCCTAATAATACTTAAAAGAAGGCATTTTCCTCTGCTTTTTTCTTTTTCTTTTTAAGGAGTTTGCTTTTTCTTTATACCTATTAAAGCAACAGAAAAAACAAAGAAACACAAAAGAACAAAGTTGTGACAATAAAAGAAATTTGAAAATGAACATTCTTTCTTAGGTGGAGGTATGAAAGAGATTGTTCCTCGTTGCAATCTTCTGTTTGAAGGGGAAAAGAAAGTAGAAAAGGATCACCAAGAGAATGGTTTATCAGATCATTTTGAAAGACAAGAATGAAAGCTTCAAAACGTACACATAATTCTTAGGATATTTGTGATTAGGGTAGTGCTCAACATTTTATATTTTATAAACTTGAAAAGTGAAGTAAGTCTAAGAAGCTGAAGTTTATTTTAAAGTCAGACACTGAATATAAAATCTCAAAAATAAATATTACAGCTAAAATTTTGACCTCATGGCTTGGGAAAAGTAGTTCCCAAGAAAACATTGCTCAGTCTTCCCCTAAAACTAGCTGCAAGGTATCCCTGCATTCCTTAGAACCCTGAAGGTAGAGGTCTTACTCTACTTATTTCACTGACTACACCATCAGGTGCCTTTATTATTGTCCAAAGATCCACCCTGGCTTCATTTTGGACCATACCAAAATGTAACATTATTTTTGGTGATCAAGCAGGCAGAGATAATCATAATTTAGTTCTATTTTAATTGAACACAATTTTCATTCTTATGATGGGAGATTTTCCCCATCACTGCTGAAATAAGTAGCATTCTTTCCCTCCGAGTCCTGCTCTAAATTGTCTGAAAAGTCCTGTTGAATTAGGAAATGGATATCATGTCCCAGGGCATTTTTTGGGTTATAAAAATTAGACTATCTTTTCCAAGGACAAAATAAATTGCTTTATAAAAAGCAGAGATAGTGGGGGAAATGCGTCATTGCAAAGACATTAAGGCACAGGTTATTAACTGCTCCTTTAGGATGAGTCACTTCTCATCTGTGGCCCAAAAACAATCTGAGGGGGTCTATGGATCTACATGCCTACTAAGTACTGTTTTTAGAGTAAATAAATAAAACTTTATAGGAGAAAATGTACCACTGTTTTTAAATGCTTGTGGATGGTATTGTGATTAACTACCATTAAATACAAATGCAACTGCATTCTGAGATGCTCTCATTGTGTTCAGCAAACACTATTCAAGGTAATTATAGATACTGATTCAGGCAAAGACCCAATCCCATTTCTTGTGAAAAAGGATCATCCTGCCTGAAGAGGTTGGACATTCATTATTACTAAAAAGAGAAAAACACATAAACTTTGGGGTATTGCAAGAGAATGAAATACATTCAAAATAGAATAGTTCTGTGAAATGACAAGTTTAAGTTCAGATAACTTTAATGTTTGGACATTGGCCATCAGTTTCTTGTTTCTATTGTTTACCTTTTTCCAATTTCTTAATCTTAAGTAAGAGCTGGGAATGTAGCTCATAGAGTCCAATGTTTGCTTGCCAAGTGTGCAGGAAGCCCTATGCTTGATCTCTAGCATTGCATCAACCAGATATGGTGGTACATACCTGTAATCTCTGCATCAAGAAGTTGAGGCAGGAGAACCAGAAGTTCAAGGGTGATCCTCAGCTACATGGCAAGTTTCAGGTTACCACAGGCTACATGTGACTCTCTCTTAAAAACGGTGTGGGGGACACAAAGCAATTTGATTTAGAAAACATCATATAATTGCCTAAAAGCACTCTTTATTTTAATTTTCAAAGACAGACCTAACACCCAAAATAACCTCCTTCTTAAAGATAAAATACTGTGGGTCAGGACTAACTTACCTTAGGTGGTTAAATCTATTTAAAGACACTACAATTATTGGAATGGTCAGTGGTGTAAACAATATACATAAAACCTCTCTGGTCATCAACTATAAAATAATGGACCTCAAGAATTTAGTGTTCCCCTAGGATCACCTCCTTGGAAGTAGAAAGGTCTGAAACCTCAGCAACTTTACAACTTGTCAGGTAACCTTGAAAGAGAGACTTGGGGCTGAGCCAATGATTGGCAGAGGCATACTAGGTCCTGATTGCTTAGCTCTGCACTCCCCCTGCTTTCTATTTAAACCATACTCGTAAGACAGACAAGAATATGAACTTGGGAAGTCACTGTATCTCTTTGTCCCCATCTCAATGTGGTCACACTAGATAAATTCCTTTCTCTTGCTTTCACTATTAAATTTGATCTCTTCCATTTCTTAAGGTTTATTTAATTATGTATACAGTGTTCTGCCTGCATGTATGCCTGCAGGCCAGAAGAGGGCGCCAGATCTCATTAAGGATGGTTTTGAGCCACCATATGGTTGCTGGGAATTGAACTTAGGACCCCTGGAAGAGTAGTCAATGGTCTTAACCACTGAGCCATCTCTCCAGCCCCTAAATTGGCTTTCCTTATGGGCTCATCCAGGACAAGCAGCCAAACCTGACTTGTTGGGGACACAAACTGTGACCCTAAGCCTAGAGACAGTCGGACTGCAGAAGAGGAGATGGATAGGAAAATGTTGGAGTCTCCCATACAAAATTGACAGGTCTGTGGCTGCAATCCTGAAGTCAACAGGTTGAAGATTTTGCTTCGATCGTTCTTCCATTAGGTAAGTGTCATAATCCCCCAAACAAAAAACTCCCATATTTACAGCATTCTACAGAATAATTAGAAGTGGGTAGTGTAAACAGATTGGCTTATTGTTGACATTCAGAGTGAGCCTGTCTGTTTTGTTTCTGTAAGTACTGGTTACATCTGCAGAGGACATGCTCTCTCTTCCAGAGATCTCTAAAATGAGAATAGTAGGCGGGGGCTGGAGATAGGAGGAAAGCATCCTGCACAAACTGTTGAAAAGGAGGCTGGCAACAAGGCAAATGTCCCTTGCCAGGCTTCAGAGCTTTACGGCAGTATATCCAGAGAGCCACGGACAAGACAAGAAGGGAGGATCCGTCCTCAGAACCTGAGGGGCAAGTGTTTGTTTTCTATAATAGGACTATGGAGATAGCTCAGTGGGAGATGGCACTTGCTTCTGAGCCCAAGAACCTGGGAATGAACACTGGTGGAAGGAGAGAACTGGTTGTCATGCGTTGTTACCTGAGCTAGACACATACATACTTTCTCCCCCACCCCTCTCTCCATAATCAGTCAACTAGTAAAGAAATGCAATGCAAAGAGAAAGAGCATCAGGAAATGCCATAGAGTTCCAGTAGGGAATGAAAGGCTGACGAAGAGGAGAGTCCATAAGCCATCAGCACTGAGGTGGTCTACTATGTCCCTGCTGCGTCAGCTTGGTGTCATTCCAGCTCTTGGAGTCTGGCCCAAGAAGCCTCTGGTGGAGTTATCCATGCTTTCACCTGCATATGCATCAGTCAGTTGGCATCAGTATGCAGTCTGGAAGGTGGCTCTCACTGATTTTTCAGCATAGGAACTATTTGAAACCATTTGAGCCAGACATCTGTTTTCCCAGGCGACCCCAAGTTAGCTCCATACTGACACTAGTTCCACTTCTTGAAAACATTACAGAAAATTCTGTGTACTTAACACATTCTCTCCACTGTGAAGAACTAGGAACATAATTAAAATTTCTTGCCTGCTCATCATTACTTGTAATAAAGAGAATCTTAAATGTACTTTTGAAAACAGATAAACTCTGATTATGTGAGAACACCGTTGTTTCTATAGATAATCTTAAACAGCATTATGAAGTTTCTCTTTCCCCTCTGAATTCTAACCTGAACATTGGTTACTCACAGAACCATTGTCTTAATGAAATATACAATCTGCAAAGTCAAATATTTGACCCCTATTTAGTAATCTTCAGATCAATTGATTTCTACATCTTCAAACTGTATGACACAGGATGAAGGACAACACATATACAGACACTAGACACACACACACACACAGAGACATACAAACACACAAATCACTTTTCTTTCTATAACTTCATGATTTCTTTAATAAACCAATAAGGTAAAATACACCCAAAATTTAATTTTCTCATTGAAGCCAATGAATCCTAGACATCTCTAGAGCTTTGCTCCCAGGAGGGGCTTGGCTGTTCTGAGAAAATTACCAAGTCATTTCCAAACTTGAGCAAATTCTGATGATTATTAAACCTTTCCAAGGAGGTTTCAGATGGTCTTTGATTTTATTCACAAGCTGTGAAGGAAATTCTCATGTCAAAGTTTATATAATATGTCACATTGTGTCCTGGAACTGGCCCAGAAGCACTGCTTTGGCAGAAAACCTGAGTTTGGTTCCCCATACCTACACTTGGAGCCATTCTCAATCATCTGTAACTCAGGGTCCAGGTGATCCAACACCCTCTTCTGGCCTTCATGGGTTACTATAGTCATATATATATATATATATATATATATTGAACAAACATATAATTATAACTACAAAGTTTAATAATGTTGCAAATTATTATGAAATCTTAAAAATATACTATGCTGGTTTCCAGGGTATTGTCCTAGTACAGGTACTTTTGTGTTGCTGGATTTCTTTAGGAAATACAGGTAGGAGTAGATTGTGATACTTTTGAAGGAGGTTGGGGTGAAACACTGTCAAATCTTCTATATCCCCTTCTACCTGATGCCACTCAGTACTCATAATCTGCCCTGCAAATATAGGGCAGTTGCATTACTCTGCCTGGATTATTCCTCAGGGGCAAGAGACAGACCATACTTATCCCATTCATTTCTTATGTTCACCCTTTGCATGCTTTTTTTTTTTAAAAAAAAAAGTGGGAACTGAAGGTTACAGAAAGAAGATTTTCTTATTTTCATTTCTCCAGGACAAACATGACTAAAAATATCTGGCCTTAGTCTAAGGGATACAGGTTTAAAGCCACTGTCTCTGGTTTCCTGTAAAGTCTGAAGCTGGGAGGCTTGACTAGCCTGTTCTTACGGTTCTTGACAACCAACCTGTTAGCTTTGGTGATAGGTGCATTTTTTTTCTTTAATCACACAAGAAGTATATTTGGCTTTTACTTTTGTTTGTAGAAACTCACCTTTGAGTCATGAAATGTCAGTTGATTCTCCTCTCTCTGGCCCTGCTGTCATGACAAGACAAACACATCCACCCATCTCTATCAATCCCTTTTGACAGTCAGCTAGCAGCTGTCACAAATTAGGATCTCCTTGCTGTGTCCTTGGTCAGACACCATTGGTGCCAGAAACAATGCCTTTGGACTTGTAAGGTTTTCAGAGAAGGCATCTAGCTATGGTACAGGGGCTCTGTTAAGGGCTTTCCAAATGCCACTGAAATATGCTAGCATGACTACCCAATGTTTCTTTTCTGTGTCTGGATGATTTGATGAAGACCACATTGTTTGAATATAGGATTCTAAAGGGAAGAGTAGCAAAGGAGGCTACACACTTCCTGGTACTTGTCACTGAGTAAAGGGAAGAGGCACCATGGCTCCATTTCTAGCCTCTGCCGCCAGTTCAGTATCAAACATTGAAACAAATTGGGCTCTTCTATCTGAAGAGCTATTCAAGCCACAGGCACCTCATCAGTGGGCTCCCTCCTGCTGCAGGAATGTGTACCTTTGACTCTCCCAGGAGTTTGGAGGGCTGTAAAGGAACAGCTGAGAAAGACCACAGACTCCGTGCACAATGAATCGAACATGGTCTAGGTGCTTTGGTTAACTTAAAGAGACACTGTCAAGAGCTACAGGTCAAAAATCAGACCAAGCATGCACTGTTTTTTTTTTTTTTATCAGACTTAAGCATCTGATAAAAATCATATAGAATGCTAGAAAAAAAAATGTTTGTTTGTTGTAAAATTTGCTTTAAGAGGGACTCACAAAACCTTTGTTTTGTGTTCCCCAGGGTGTGGGAGACACCCAGCAGAAGCTCATGTTGGCACCCACCCTCGCACACCCACATTGTGGAACATTTCCATAAATTTCAGCTGTGGATTTTACTTCAATGCAGACAGGATCATTTCAAACATTTGCGCAACAGCAAAAACGGGGAGGGGAAAGGCAAAAGGAAAAGAAAAAAAAAAAGGAAAGGCTCTGTTTGCCATGGAGAAGCCGACAAATTTGTGGAAGGGAAGATTCACTTTCGAGCTCCTGAGTGGGAGTCACAGACCAAAGTGAATCCTTAAAGCTGGGGAGAGCGCTGCATTGGAATGAAAAATAAGCAGAGGAACTACCAGCTTGACAGTGTCCTTTTAAGAACGATGGACAATCAGATAAGGCAGTCGTGCAAAGCACGGCACGTCCACGAGTCCCTCATTCTTGATGGCATGCACCACATTTGTTCCATGTTAGAAAGTGGAAATACCCAGGAGAGAGAAAGCAAGGGGCAAAACACTAGATGTCCATGCAGCTTCTCTTACACATTCACTGCAGCGTGGGGGTTTCAAAGCTGCACATGTGCCGACGGACACTGGCTGCTGGGCGAGAATTCTGGCTGCCTCTTCCTGAAGAGCGAAAAGAAAAAGCAAGGGGTTAAACAACATGGGCACAGCTATGGTGAGTCCACCATACAGGAGGTGCCTGGTCCAGGGTGGGGCCAGGCCTGGCTCCTGAACCTTTCTCCATGTCTCTGCTTCTATGTCCTGCTTGGAATTTGCATCCGTGGCCTATGTCTTGCTGGTGGGACTCCTCTCTGGAAGCATCATTGATAGAGTCACTTTTCCATAGTGGAACCATCTCTTTTCAATGTTCTGTGGATCTGTATCAGACTGGCTCTTTCCATTCACTGTTGACATGCCACTTTAGGAGGCTGTGGACTGTCATGTACAGCTGTCTTTCTGCCACCATACTTTTTAATGGAAGCTCCTGAATTTATATCCGAAACCACAGATTTCCTTTGCATTCTGCATTATCTACCATATTATTCTATCACAAGGCATGACTGCCACTTCCATTTAAAGTCACACTTCTTTCTTTTGCTCACAAGATTGTTTATGTGTAATAGTGGAGTGTCAAGAGATCTACCTATTGAGATTGGAGGAATCTGTTACAAGGGGACATGCCAACTCATGCTCTGGTTGATATTTCCTTATACAGAAAACAGGGTGATCTATACACTGTGTCATTCTTAGCAAGAGAGAAGAACACTTTTTAGACCCAGCAAGGCTGACGGGGCAGCCATGAGGAAGTAGACCAAAGACAAGTAGTTCTTCCTGAGTAAAATCAGCAGCACCTAGAAAGTGGTAGTGGGAAAGCTATCTTGTCATGCCCCACAAAATGGCTATCTATCCTGGAAAAGACCTCAGGCATAAAATGCTCAGGATGAACCATCAGTCCGTGTTTGTGGTGGTACAGAGGAGGGTGGCAGAGTTCAAGAGAACTTTCTCACATTACAAAATTCTGTGAGTATTCATTTCCCTGTAGCTTTCCTCAGTGAACTCACACCTGTTTTCTATTAAGCCTATGTTTGGCCATCCATTCCAGTCTTTGGTGATAGTCCTGTAGGTAGCCATGAGGATAGCCAGATGGAGCCATGGCAGTTCTTTATCCCATCAAAAGAGAAGAATAGTGCCTCGGGAGGAGGAAGAGGAAGAGGAGGAAGGAGGGGATGCCAGGAACAAAGAATCATGGCTCTTTCCAAGGTCTAAGCCTTTCAGCTTGATGCCTACCAGGTGCTGAGATGTTGAGCTGTGAGTTTGAAACCTCCATGTAGAACTCTCTGTAGTCATTTTTTACCCTCTGGAAGCAAGGACGGATCTGAGTCTATATGATGAGGAAAGATTTTTCTATGCATAGTCGACTATGATAGAAAAAGGAAAGGAAAACTGATCAATGAATAGATTGCTACCAAATTGTAAGCACTCATAAACCACTTGAAAGCATATGCTGAATTCTGCAATTTGAAATTTCTATTCAGAAATGAGAAATAAAGACAAGTTGGTGAAAGTTCATGCCTACTGAGAGAACACATTTATTAAAAAAAATTAAACAGAGACCATGTTTGCTGTTAATCTTGCCAGACTAAACTAACAATGACATCCAAAATGCCCACCTGAAATCACAAATACCACTTAAAAAATGAACAGCAAAGAGAGGACAATAAGGAGAAAATTGTTCTTGACTATATAAATAAGAGTAAGTAAACATTTAACTTGTAAAATATTGCTAAAACTTTCTTTCCTAAGAAAGAAGCTGGAGGAACACGTCCAAAGCACAGGGCTTTTGTTTTGCTAAAAAACGGCCTGCATTCATTTGACTTTAAAATTAACTCTAATTTGGAGAAATGTTTACATGTTGGACTGGTCAAATGGTGTTGAGCAGCAGGGTTCCTGGCAGGGCCAGCATCAGAAGCTTGAGATCAACAGAACCCCACATTTGCTGCTTAGAATTCTGGGATTGGCCTCTTGAAATTCTCTCAATTAATCTTTAAATTTGTGTTCTGTAAGTAATGGGGGGATGAGAAAATGGAACGTGTCTTGGAGCAACAACTTACAGATGGTCCAATATCAACAGTCTCCATACTTTACTTGCATGGTGATTTGTCCTCCTGTCCTTTGGATTCCAGTCATTTTCTCCTCTCATCCCTATAGAAGGGAAGGTATCACCACGGCTCTCCCCTGCAGGGATCGTAGGCACAAGCCCCAGCAGGACCAAGATGCACTACTATGTGCCCAGTGGCATCTACAGAAAGTGGAAGCTGCTTCCCCTCCCCTTTCTCTGAACACTCAGTACCAGTTGGCAGACTACAGGGTAGGGGTGGGCCTCTCACCCATCCTTGATCTAGATGCTTCAGGTGTCTCTGAACTGGTGGAAAACTATGGGGTGCACATATCTAACATGGCTCAGGTAGCAAGCACATGAAATAAAGAGGCAAATCACTTTGAGTTCCCCATGGTACCTACACAGGGATTGATTCGGGGGCAATTTTTCGCCTTGGAGGGTGCACATGTGTAAGTCCCAGAATGGGTAACTAGGGTCACAACTAGAATGAGTGATTTTCCCCCAAGAATGTCTTTCTGTGCAAGTGAACATGATATTAAATCGCAAATACGAAACAGAGAGAATAAACAGTGAGAGATAATAGGTTTGCATTGTACATTTATCGCTTTCCCAGCTTTTAAAACAAGGACTTGGTGATTTAGTTTTGCACTGAACCTTGCAAGCAATGTAGTAAGTCCTGTCTGTTAGGGGTGTAAAACATACAAACAAGGTGAGGACTGTCATAGTAGCCTGGAGTAACCATGCATGCCTTTGCATGGGTGCACTGATTTGCAGCATCTGTATTTTTGTGAAAAGAAACTCCATAATCTCTGTTGCCAACTCTCTCTTTTAGGGGCTACATCTGCATTTAGGGAGGGAACAGTTTGTGGTTGCTTTTGGTTTCAGTCAGATTGACAGCTTTAGTAGAAGCCACAGGAATTCAAATCCACACTAGTTAACTGTTGACCAAAGCAGTGGAGAGGAGTATAATCTCCTCTGTGATCTCGAGGTTTTCTGTCTCTGATGTTGCCTTTGCATGGAAGTAAAATATAGAATACTCCTGCACGTGGGCTTTGATCTTAGGAAAGGAGTATTTACTGAAGATTATTGGCCAAGGCTTGGAAACTCTGATGTTCAACTGGTCATTTTACCAGATACATAAATACTGAGAGATGGAACTTGGCTTTAGGGTATTTTTAGTAATCATAAAGCCACACATTCAACCAACTACAGACTCAGCAAGTCAGAATAAAAGCTTGGAGGGAGAAAGGCAGCATATGGGGGCTTGTCAAATATAAATCCCAAATCTGTGCTGGAATCTTTTGGCACAAATTGTGGATTTAAAGAAACCCCAGAATTTTAGTTAGAAAGATCTTTTCAGTAATTTCTTTTGAAAGTGCCAGGTACCCTCCCCACTGTCTTCTTCCCTCCCTTTCTTCTGTCCCTTTTACATGAAGTTGCTCCTTATTACAGCCAATGAACTCTTCGTAAGATTCCCCACTTGACTCTATTGTCCAAATAATATTCATTTGTAAAGTATGTAAAGTATTCAACACCTCTTTGAGTGGACTTAGCTCCAAACAATTTTTGTTTTATAGTGTTATTTTATCTACATGAAACAGTCCCTACGTCAATTTCTGGCAGGATTTATCCTTTATGTGAACTTCATAAATTGCAACAATTGTTTTACTAAGGATGATATGACATTGATCACTGGACAAGGAACCTAGAAGACTTGGTGTCTTCAGTCAGGTCATTGCCCCTTTCACAGTCACTTCTTTTATTCATAAAGGATTGTTGAAGTAGCGTGTCGGGGAAAGGGGCTCCAGAAAACAATGTGCTACTCCAGCTAAAGCCAGTATCATGAACCACACCAGTGCGTAGCATCTCAATATCCACATTCACATCACTGACTTCAGCCATCTTCCTTACTCAAGAATTTCTATAAATACACTAGCAACTAAACTGAATTTTATTTCTATCTCCATCCACAATTCCATTTCTCTTTAGGCAGCAATGGTGACATCAAGAGGATGTGCCAGGCAAAGGTAATGCTAGGAGGAACCAGGTGAGTCGCCTCTATTTGGAGCTGAATGTCCATGTTAGTGTTGGAGGTGAATCTACTTTTAGCAGTGACAGAATGTTCTAGGCAATTCCAGACGGTCAGTTCTAAGGATATACAAGGCTCACTGTGGAAGTAATATGGCAGCTATCCAAACTAATCACGAAGAACGACAGCAACTACTCAAGACCATGGGAGCAGACTGAGGTCTATTTTTTCGGTTGTCACTGCTGTGGATAATTGAGATCATTTTGTATCTCTGATTGATATCCAGAAGCCAAATAAACGTTTTCTATTTTCTAAATTCAATATTTATTCCTCAGTGTTCACAGATCAGAGTGCAGAGTGAAACTCTGCATGCAGGCACAGGTCTTCTGTGAATTTAATTTCTCCCACTTTCATTTGTAACACAGTTGTTTAACATAGTATATTAAGTTCTTTAATAAACACAAATGCAGCCTCTCTGCTATAGTCATAAAATATTGCCCTATTAAAAATTCTTAAACACTGAGATTTGCAAGCTAATAAGAGACTATGAAAATAATTTAATAAAAATGTATTTACTATTACAGATTCATCACATATTAAAAACCATTTATTTTAGACAACACTAAGGGTATGTTAAAGACTTTGATATAGTAATCTACATACTAATCCCATTCTAAAGGAAAAATTTGTTTCATTTCACCATTTGGAACATTTAAATCTGTTTATAATATTTGTATGCGAATGAATTAGCAAATAATACATGGAAACTTTTATATTATAACATTTGTATGTATGGCTTCACCCTACATTTTCATTCAATGATCACCTTTTTTATATGGTATTATACGCATACACAATTAGTTCATTACTTAAACTAAACTGATTAAATACACCTCACAGAAATATCCATTCTCTTATCAATGGCTGTTTAGGTTGTTTCCCACATTCTGCTCTGAGGAGCAAACAGTCTTCAGCAAATGCCCTTACACACAAACGGTGGGTTTTTTAAAGCAGGTACCTGGAGGTTGAACTGGTAGGCTGTTTCTGTTTTGCCAACACTCCCTGTGAAGTACTTATGCTATTTAGACTGTTTTGTGAGGATCCATACTGTTATTTTTTTATGCCACTTACATTTTCAACCTTTTAAAAATTAGCTTTTTATTATGAAAAATTTCTTAAATAAAACTGGAGTCTGCTCAACATAAACATACTATACCTCTAGCCAGTGTCACAGACTGGTTTTTAACAGTCATTAATGATCAAAGAGAAGCTCAGCTCTGTTATTACAAGATTGCAGTGGTGATATAATTCTACCATCTTTTCAATATTTGCCACCCAAGTTTCTTCTCTAAAGAAATTTCCCTTATGAATTATTTGACATATTCAGATTATAGCTCAGACAAAAGTACAAATCAGATTGATATTGAACCATACTGCCTCACCCCATGGACTGAAACTAAGAACCAAGTTTCTTAAGAAATTTCTTTCAGGCATTTTGATTACAGCCATTGAAAATGACTAATGTAGAATATAGGTGTACATATTCTACCAGAGAAGTAGGGTCATTTGTTTTGACTAAACCTATGTCATTTTGGGCATTTGGAAATGGTTTTGGGGAGAAATTTGGAAGTGTTTAGAGCTATGAACTTGAGAAGCCCTAGAAAGCTGTAATCCAAATTTCATGAGTGAACTTGATAGAATTTCAAACTACAGAGCAGATAGACATGCAGACAGCAAAGTCAGCCTGTACTCATGAGGTCTTAGATGTAAACAAGAACTCAGTGTGGAGAACTGCACTAGAAACTATTTGTACTGCATTTTGTTGAACTGTTTGCCTATATTTCACCTATAATCTGAAAAACTGTATGAAACTGAATTCTAAAGTACCAGACTATTAAATTTTGTAAAGGAAATTTCAAGGTAACATTACTTGTAGAATGTAGCTTGGTTATCACTAGCTACTCCTAAACAGGTTTATAGTGATTATTTGGAGCAAATTGTCAAGGAGAAACATTTATAAAACTGATTGTTATTCAGGGAAGGAATTTTTTAATTTTACCAGAAGAGAATGCATTTGTAAAAGAAATTAGTACCATTAAAAAGAAGCTAATCTCTTTGCACTCCAGTATAGTAAAGGTCATTGAGGACATTTTATGAGTTGGTGAGAACCTGCCTACCAAAGACTCCAGTGTGTAAATCTCCAATCTCACTTGACTTTCTTTGAAAAGAGTGCTATGTACACTTTACTCAAAAACGGCACCTAGAAGAACATTTTCCCTCATTCAGTCACCTAGAAACTAAAAAGAAACTAAAATTCTGGTTCAAGAAGGATCGGCTACTGTTTAACTGGCAGCAGAACTTGGTCTTATCCACAGGTTATATAGGCATGCAGAATGTCAAGAACCTGTGAAATGATCGAGTATTGTACTAGTGCCCCACAGAAAACCCTGCAGAGAGCCTCTCTAGGCTCTCCATGAAAGGGCTTTGTATGAACTTGTGAGGGTAAAGCCTAGGTTAAAGTGAGGACATAAAATACTGAAAAAAGCAGTAATGTGTGCTGAGAACAGCTGGAGGCACCAAATGGAAACAGCCAAAGAGAGAAGCCATGTGGACCATTAATGGTAAATCTCTAATGGTGGGACTGCCCAAGTCCTTTGACACGCATCCTGACATTTTCCTCAGATGCTGGACATGGAGGTACAGGATTTAGTGCTTTCCCTGCGTAGTATACTCTTGCTCTGATCTCATTCTTCTGTGACCCATTCTTCTGTGTCCCATTTCTCCTTCTTGACTTGGAATGTTTACTCAGTTCTATTGTATATTGGAAACAAGTAATTTGTTTTTGGATTTTCCAGGGATCACAGCTGAGAGATTGCTTTTAGTCTCAATAGAAATTCTGTACGTAGATTTCTGAACAATGTTGGAAGTGTTAAGACTTTGGGGACTGTCAGAGATTGAAAATCAAACATACAAAGCTAATTCTAAAGAAACTTAGACTTTGGGGGAAATTCCTGAAATTCTCGGCTAAAGCACTAACATTAGTATTATATTTTTGTTCCACAAAGCTTTATTTCATATTATTTTTCCTTAAATGGAGCCATACTAATCACAAAATTAACTTTTGTGTCATCACCCCTAAAATCTGCAAAGAAAACCTCATAATACCACTCTCATAATTTCAAGAGTATAGCTACCATAGCCTCCAAAATAGTCATAGTTGCATTATAGCCTGCTGAGAAAGATTCAAGGGAGAGATTTCAGTGGCATAAAAAAGACTTCAACTTTTAGATAAAATACCTTTGGGGGAAACCAACTTTTATGCTGGAAACAGCCAAATAAAATATTTTTCAAAAGCCACTTGCAGACATTGGGACAGTGTCATGACAACCAGAATCCATGGGATCAATAAGTCTCAGGAAAAGAACTTCAGTGGGAAAGCAGATAAGCTTCAAGCTATTTCTACCCTCAGGATATTTCATGATTCTTGATATACAAGAACAAATAAGGAATCCACGTAGAAGAACAAAGTGTGTGTGGGGGTGGAGTAAGAGCCCTTTTAATCAGGCCATTGACACATACATTTGAATTTAAGTCTCTCAAAGAAGTCAGGACTTGAGGATCCAAGATCCTGGAAGCAGTGAAGAAAAGAATGGTGGGACTGAAAAAGTTTTATAAAATTACAGTCTACATTCAATTCACTTGGTTCCATCATCAAACGATACATAAAGGAAAGAAACAGACCCCTAGGCAAGTCCAGGCAATTCCTGACTTAAACTCTTTTGGCTTTTATGACAGTGCGAACATATTATACACTCAGTAGAAACTTTACTTTGAAATTTTAGTTATTATTAGCCTTTGTGAATGAGGTTAATGTCTCTTTAAACAATTTCCAGGGAATTACCTAGCTTATTTTTCTGTGACATGAAGATACATACAAAGTCTTCATCCAAGAAAAGGGTCCTCAGTGAAACTGACCAAGAGGAACCCAAAATGTGAAGTCTCTAGAGCCATGAGAAATCAATACGGTTTATAGCAAAAACTGAATGAAGACACATTCCTTAAACCACACATAGAAGATGTATGGTAGTACTAAATGTAGGAGCCAAATTCACAAAGCTCATAAATAAAACAGGGAATGCCCTAAAGAACTGGTGACTGGAAAATATGCTTTACAGTCGGCATAAAAATAATTAATTTTAAAAAGTGATCATTCTAGCTTCGTCAAAATTAACAACTCTCATTCTTCAAAGGATATGACCAATAAAATAAAGCATCAAGTCAGAGATATAGAAAAAATGTGTAATATATATCCATGTTCTTGTTTTAATATCTAGACTTTTCAGTTCTTTTTATTAATTTAATGGCATTTAAAGTAAAATATTAATACATATTAACATGCAGAGATTTCAATGATGGTTGATATATTTTGCTTAAATATGTAATATACCCATATATTCAGCATAAAATTAACTATAGAAAATATTAGGGGTCTGAAGAGATAGTTCATGAGATAATACAAAGTTCTCTGATCTGCATGCATGTGCTATATCTTGCAGCAAATACACAGATACAGGCACACACACAGAATATATAAATGTAAAAAGTAAAATAATGATGTTGTCAAACATAATTGTAGAAAACTAAATGAGGGTTAAAATAGAATTCTAGTTCATGTTAACTGCACAGCCAGACAATATAGTTATATTAAAACAAGAAGCATCTGAGCAAACTTTTTTTTAAACTTTTCTCACTACTGAATTGGTAGTAACGAGGCTAAGTATTCTAGAACACTTGTACGGATGATATGAGATGTGAAAATATGCTTTTGAGATCTACTGTTTCATTGGATTCTTGCTATATGAGCAAGGGAATATGTTTGTAGTACATGGTTAATACATGAACTGTCTGTGAATTTCTGGGCTGGATAGGATGAGAACATACAGAGCAAATAAGGCACGAGACACTAATTTTCAGTTGATGCTTAAACATGATTTTCTGTCTTAAAGCAGTATAATTTCACAAAACTGTTCGTAATAAATTTAATATGGTAAGCAGAACATGGGTATTACTTCTCCACTACAGAGATAAGACAACAACCATTCTGAACTCCGTAAAAAGCTTTTGTGAAAGCAAGAGATGCTGCTGTGGCCACAATAAGCATCATACTTGAAACACTCTGGAATTGCCTTTAACCATTGACTTTAGCCATCTATATTTTATTTTGCTCTGTGCCTTTATATTCAATATCTTGACAAGCATCCTTCTTTTCCTGACTGGAAGCTCCTTCTCTACTGGTTAGCTTTCATAATGCCAGAAGGTGCTATGCAGGCACATAGAGAAAAATCAGCAGCGGTCTTAATTAGTCTTTGAACTTTCATGCTCTAATTCCAAATTGCCAAGCAAGAGGTACTTACTTGTGCAATAATGGCACCACTGTTATGCCTGTGTCTGAGGCCCACTCCATATGGAAGAGATCATGTCTGGTATGTGGACCTGGCCAAGGGCTTGTGATTCAGAAGGTCATTGATTGTAGGAATGAAACTTCCACTTTTGTTCTGCAAAGTGATCATGTCAATCTGCGTTTTGTTTTTTCTTTTTAATTGCCATAGACTACTCCTGTCCTCATCCTTGATCAAAGAAATTTACATTTCAGCAAACAACAGTTACTACAGTGACTCATGACTGGTCAAGGTGCTAAGAACAAGTGACTATTGACTGTTCATCCTTCAGTGGGACACCAACACACTCCCTTGAAGGCTCCAAAAACATTATAGAAAAGGGGATGAAAAGAATACAAGATCCAAGTGATAAGGAGAAAGACCATTAAACACTGTCTAATGGGTATGACCCAGCCTACCAGGTCAAGAACTCTCAACAACTGAAATTATCTGCATAGGCCTGTACAAGACTGACTCTTAGATGAGAACAAAGCTACAGGATCCTTATACAGAAAGAGATGTACTGGTGGAGAAAATTATTGTCTTTAGTGATGTGACCACTGAGATAGTGGTTAACTTCACTCCCATGCCCATGCGAGTAGCACTGGTTAAACCCAGTGAGTCACAGAGCAAAGCAAAAAGACATGAAAGTCCAATTGTAGTGTGGTGGTTGAAGGAGGAGGCACTCATATGATGGAAAGTGGAGAAGCAAAAGTGATGTGTAACCAGAACGTATTATCTGCATGTAAGAATTTGTCAAAGAATAAATTAATAGAAACACAGTCCAGATTAAGCAATACTTCCTGGCAACATTTCTATACTTTTGGATTAGTTAAATATCCCACAGTGCTCTGTAACACTTGCACTTCTCATTGTCATTGACCCTTCCATGTGCAGTCTTTGGTTAAATATCACTTCCCACAAAGGGCAAGGGTCAAATCTGTTTTTCCCACCCCTAAGTTCCCTGTATTTGTCATAGTGTCTAGTACATGGCAGGTGCCTTAAAAACATTATTGAGTGAATGAGACGCCACCATTTATCTTCCAGATTAGAAGGGTGTATGTCTACAAACTTGAACCCATTCTAAGCACCAGAGAAAGATGGATTGTGTCCTGGGATCATAGACCTTTTGCTGTGCACACTATAGGCAAACTAATATTATTTGTAGGAAACTGTCCCCAGCAATGTTGCTATGGTTCAGATGTGCTTTTTCCTCTTGGAGTCTGTGTGCTGGAAGCTTTGTCATGCATGACCCCATTAAGAGATTATGGAACATTTTCATGGGAAATGATTAGGTCATAGAAGATGCTGCCTTAGGGAATGATGTTGGTCTTTGGAATGAGTTGACTCTTGAGAAAGTAAACTGATACAGAGTAGCTGACACTAGGCATTTTTCCTCATTCTATGCTCTGCTGGATCTCTTCCCATTTCTCTGCTATATTGTGGTGAAATCAAACAGGACTTCATCCTAAGGAAAACAGATAGGGCCTCTTGATCTTGGACTTTGGGCTTTCTGAACTGTGAGCTAATCAAATCTCCTTTATTATAAGCACCCAGCTTTAAGGTTTTTTTATTGTGAAAGAAAACAAATTAGTATAACTATTGAAAAATCTTTTTTATTCTTTTCTTGTATGATGATACATATATGTATGTGTGTACACATTAATTTGTGGGAAATTACACATGCACATACGTACATGTAAAGGGCAGAAGTCAAGTTCAGGAGTTGTTCCTCAGAAAACATATAGCCTTTTTTGAAACAGTCACTCCCTGGCCTGGGTCATACTGTGTAAACTAGTTGGCTGGCCAGTGAGCTCCTTCTTTCTTAAGTTGCTACTACTAACAGAAAGTAATGAAAGCAGAGCATACATCTTTAAAACTGAGAATTCATGTGAAAGGTGTTTCTTTTTGTTACTGTTTTCTTCTAATGGTTTGTTTCTCTGTATCTTCAGCAGCATCACCTTCAAGACTTGATCTAGTTTTGCTGGCAGCTGATTCTTCATACATCTCAAAGGAAAACTGCATAGAAAGGCTATTGCCTTTGGCCATTGAAAGGTTTCTCTGGACCTTTGAAATGCAAGTAGAAATGTGTTCAGGGTGAACCTAAATAAGTATTATTTTTATATTTTATTTTATTATTTATTTTGATACATGGTTTTACATAGCCCAGCCTAATCTTGATGCTTTATATGTAGTGAAAAATGACTTTGAACTCCTAATCCTCTCGTCTCTACCTTCCAAGTGCTGGGATACAAGAATGCACTAAAACACAGTGTATATAGCGCTAGAGATCGACCCAGGGTTTCTTGCAAGGTAGAAAGGCACTTTAAGAGCCTAGCTATACCCTCAATCACTTTTTTTTAAAAAAAAATTTTATTAGTTAATTTTCATAATAAACTTACTTTAATTTTGGTCTGCAACTCAGGGGCATTTTATTTCAATAAAAAGTGTCTTGTTTTTACTTGGTTAGTGTCTTGCATTTACTATGAAGCAAAGAAAAATTAAACAAAACCTTCTTCCTGTCTCTGTCTTCAGTCTGAAGCAACCGAAAGTCATTTATAGCTTGGAAACCACATGGTAACATTAACAGCAGTGAGACCTGGTTTTGCTTGTGCTTCTTTCCTCTCTCCACAGCATACAAATGAATGCTGTGCTCATGCTCTGAGGTTTCCCCTCCCTTGCATTGCTAGTGTTTCCTACATGTTATACGGCACTGTGCAGACAGGGAGAATGGGATCCGTCTCTCTGGGTAACTGGACATGTAACAACCTTGAGATTCAGGAGCCTTGGGATGGTTACTCTTAGGCTGACTGTGAACACAGAAGAAACAGAAAATAGACCCACAGAAGATGTGAGAGGAAGATAGTCTTCTAGCCTTTCTACACAGGACCTCAGTAGTTCATGTGGTCCAGAAGCATTCTAAATCTCACAACCTGAGTTACCCCGTGTTACTTTTTCATATTATTTATAATAAATACCTCTTTCACCTTTACTTAGGCTGGCTTAAGTTGGTGTCTATGACTTGCATCCCCAGAGTTCTAATTAATGAGCCTGCAGGCTCTGTCTACATAAGCCAAGTCTTCTAATCCCATTGGTACTTTTTTTCTTGAGTGCTCAGTCTGAAAACTGCCAACATTTTTGCTCAGAGGTTACCTTTACAAACACAGTCCCATGGCTTGCATCCCTTGTGGGCAGGTAACACTTCATACTGGATGCTAAGGTGGACAGATGGAATGCAAATGACCTCATCTTTCTTTAGCTGGGGCCAAGCATGGACCAGTTGCCAAGCTGTGGCAAACGGCATCTATCCCCACACACATCTCATACTGAGCAGCATTTTGTGACCCTATTTTCTGCAGATCTACAGTTTACCATTCCACACGGCATACATAAAATAAGCTGGCAGGAGTAGTTCATACTCACTGTTTCCAGAACACTCTTTCCTTGAAGGTATAATAAGGAGTTTTATGTTTTTATAATATTAATGTTACTATGTAACAATGTATGATAGTGACTTTGTGAGAATACTGAAGTATATGTTTTACAGAAATATCCTCATTTAATTTTAATAACTCTTAGATAAGTATAGGTATTGCTCTATTTTATGACAAATATGTAGATGTCATATAATCTCCTCAAGACTAGTAACTTAAAAATAGCGAGATTATTTAAGCATTTGCTTCAGACTGTTTATGTCTTCCTAAAATATAGATGATAAAGTCCCACCTTACTGTGATGTTAAGAGGTAGTTATCAGGTAATTAGATCATTAGGGTGAAGTCTCACAAATGAGATCAGGGCCCTCATAAAATTACAGAAGAGAGCTTGTTTCCCTTTCTCTCTGCCTTCTGTCTTGTGAGACTATGAGAAAAGATCTCTCATTGGAACGCAACAATACTGGCATTTCTCAGTCTCCAGAACTATAAAAACAAAATTTCAACTGTTTAAGCCACTCGCCTATGATACTTTTTGCAATGGAAGCCCCGACTAAGATAACATCTGACTCGAGTTATCCCTCACATAAATTACCACATTATACTCTTTGTTGTTTAATGTGCCTACTTCCATTGTAATCGTGTTACATCAATAAAGTATAAATTCCTGTATGACATGCTCTATAGCTTATTTGTTTCATTAAATTCATAAACAAATAAATACATTGTTGATGTAGCAGACACAGTTTATGAGTGATGAAAATAAATGACTTTGTCCAGGAAGCAATATTTCAGTCCCATTTCTTTCTCTTATAAGAATGGCTTTGACCTTTCCAAACCTGTTCCTTATTTGCAAAGTGATGTTATAAATGTACCTAGGGATCATTACAAATAATCTCATGAGCATGCTTCTAAATTAACTTTATACCATATGTATCGTTGATAAATGAGCCCAAAATCTTACATGGGGAAGCTGAATATATCTCAATCACACAATTCACTTAAATGTGAAAGAATTATAAAAGGTAGCCTGTATTCATATGGGACTATCCTCTGCTTAAAGTTGTAATATAATCTGCTCATTGTCTCAGTTTAAAACTCAAAATTAAAAAAATATGAATTTTAAAAGCAGATATATCTATGCCATTTGTGTACTCAGTATGGCCTTTGCTGGAAAAAAATAAGGCAAGGATTTGTGGTGATGTCAATTTGCTGCCCTTGGTGGGAAACAGGTTTCATTCATCCTCATCTTCCTGGGGTCACTCATGCTCCTTGCTATTGAGCCATTGGCCACTTTGGATGACCCCCGCCCCCCCACATTGTAGCATTCTCCCCTACATGCAAGGTACTTAATGAGAATGTTACTGAATGCTATCTCTTCTATTTTACTCATTCCTCATGTCATAACTTCTTTAATGTCTGCTCTACATGTTTGACAATTGAGATTCAAATCCATAGATCTTGTTGAGACCTTTATTTTGATGACCAAACCTAAATTTTCAAGTAACCCATGGACACCTCCACTTGGGTGCCTTTACACCATCTTCAGCCAATAACTCCAAACGCCAACTTATCAACATCTCCCTGTCTCACCACAGTCTATAAACTTCTCTATAATCTTGTGTTTCTTATCACCTAGAGGCAAATTGTAACAGCCAAATCCTACTTTTATTTCCTTACCTCATCTCCCTTAACTGTTTTTATGGTTCAGATGAATGAAACTCAGGAAGAAAAAAAATACAATTAATTAGATTCAAGTTTCATGCCAGTGGTATAACTCAAGACTTTTACCTTTTCCTTTCTGTACTTAACCTTGTCCCATAAACTTATAAGGGATCCTTACATTCCACAGAAACTTTCATTGCACTCTGTGGTTATAGAAAAAGTATCTAACATTGCACTAAAAATTGGAGACTAACTATAGCTGTCATTTTCCTACAGCGCTAAGTTTATTCACTCTCTCCACCCTCACCCCATTCCATGGGCTTCATTTTTATCAGATTCATACTATTGCCCAGAAGTAAATGGACACTGTGTACTCTTCACTTATTCTTATGTGGAATAATGTCCCTGTAGAGTGATTTGTTCTGCTGAGCAAATTCACGAAAGTGAAGCCCAAGATACAATGCTATTTACAATTTTTCAAACCTTCCCTAGGCTGCAGCATAGGAAAACAGCCTTTCATGTCTGGGAACCTAAAACTCATGCAGAGCCTTTATCATGACACATGACACCCATATTAACTTATATTTGTGTCTCCTTTATTATACTGCAAGAGTGTCATTCTCTTATATGTTGACTCTGAATATTGTCTAACATAATATTAAATGCTTAAATGTTTCCAAGTTAACAGTTGAAATAATAATTGATTACATAAATGACAGAAGCAATGGTATAAACTGCTGAGTAAATGTTCTTATCAAGTAGTATAATTCTATGACAAATGCTTCAATAAAACTGAATAATGTTTTTTATAAAATAAAATTAAAATTACAATAATGCTAAAAACATATATTTTATGATTTAGGGGAACATATGTAGTGGGTAAGAAGTCCTTGTACACACAGATAAGCACCGGAGAAACCAAGAAAGTTAAACACACAGGTTTGTCTCTTCAATGGAGGGAGAAGTTTGTCTATCTTTCTCCTGGAATTCTGGGAAAGAATGTAGTTTATAGCCTGGTGATCACCTGCTATCTCTAAGGCCAAGCCTCACCCCTATCCTCCAGAATATTATGTTTGTTGATCCCAGGCTTTCCCCCGTAAATCTTCAACATTTCTTCTAGGCCATAAAACCCATCCTTATGAGTAACATCACTTATACTTGACAACAGTCTAAGTAACTTCTGTGTTATCTTAGAGCCAGGTCAATTCTGCCTCCCACAGGTACTATATTTACCACAGTCATTCCTAGACCCTAAATCTTGAATATTCTGAGTAAACAAACCTATTTTCATGAAAGAAGCCAGATATACTTTGTAAAGAATGTAAACATGTCTTGAATTTGTTATACTCTCGAGACTGAGTTAATTGTCATCAAAAAACTTTTAGCAAAATGTGCTGTGCTTAAGTATGGCTAAAATAAATGACCTGGGGTCAGACTCCAGAAATCTGTCCCAGCACTGGATAAGTTAGGTTGAACTGAGTTTCATTCTTACTTTCTCTGTATTGTTTTCCTGCCAGCCTGATGCTTGCCCGAACCCCTACAAAAACAATCTCAGAATATCAAGACCTTATCTCATGTGCTACAATAGGGTATAGGTTCTTATCAGAGCAGAGATGCATCTACCACTTCATTCTGGTATTTGTTTGTCAAAGTAGGACAGAGAAACCAAATGCTGACCTGGGGGATAATGACTAAAGCAAAGGCTTAATGACCAATTCCTGAAGACAAATAAGATCCTAATAGGGAGTTACTGAATTTTTATTTCTGTTGCTGTCATAGAATACCCCATGAATAGAGTTCAGAGGTGAAAGGGCTGACTTCATCTCTCAGTTCCAGGTTATAGCTCTTCACAGCACAGAGGTCACAGCAGCAGGAGCCTGAGAGAGTCGGTCACATCATGTCCCTAACTTGGGACAGAAAGTGACGAATGCATATACACTTTTACTCCTCATCAGGGCCTACTGTCCATACTCAGAGTGGGTTATCCCACCTCAGCTGACCCAGTCAAGTAAATCTTTCACATCCCAACCAAATTAAGACAACTTCTCATTGAGATTCTCTTCCAGGGAGTTTTTATATTGTGTTAAGCTGTCAATCAAAACTAAGCATTGCAGAGGTGAGTAGAGGGATATTCTCACAGTACCATTCCATGCGGTACATCAATTGGCTCTTGAATTCAGAAAAAATCAAAAGCCAGAAACCCATGCAAATGCTTGGAAAACATAGCAGCAATCTAATAATCAGTTCATACATGGAAGTGGGCATTAATATAACTCATGTATAAACTCTATACTTTTCTTGTGGTCATAACATAGTTTGCTTTTATGCTCAATTAGAAGTACAGAAGCTCAGAGGAGTGTATTGTAACCTATCAACTCCAGGAACTGCCAAACTGACCTCCACTGGTTTGATATTAACTTAACACAATGTATAGTCATCAGAGAGGAGGGAACATCAATTGAGAAAATGTCTTCAGAAAAATCAGGCTGTGTGTAAGTCTGTAGGGCATTTTCTTCATTAGTGATTGGTGGGAGAGGGCCCATCCCAATGTTGGAGGGGCTACTCCTGGGCTGTTGGTCCTGGGTTCTATAAGAAATCAGGTAGAGCAAGTCAAAGGGAGCAATCCAGTAAGCAGCAACCCCCCCATGGCCTCTAGGTTCTGGCACTGCTTTAATACCTGCCCTGACTTCCTCCAATGATGAACGGCAGTGGGTAAGCCAAATAAATGCCTTCCTCTTTAAGTGGCTTCGGTCACCATTTCATAACAATAGGAACCCTAACAAGGATAGTAATGTGGGATGCCCCTCAGTATGTTGTGAATATGTCTTATTACCATTGGTTAATAAAGAAGCTAATTTGGCCAATACTCAGGCAGAATAGAGTCAGGCTGGAAATCCAAGCATAGAGAGAGAAAGGAGGCAGAGTCAGGGGAATGCCATGTAGACGCCAAAAAAGAAAGATGCCAAAGCTTTACTGGTAAGCTGTGGCCATATGATAATACACCAATTAGTAAAAATGGGTTAATTCAAGTTGTAAGTGTTAGTTAATAATAGCCTGAGCTAATAGGCCAAACAGTTTGTAATTAATATAAGTTTCTGTGTGACTCAGGACTGGGCAGCTGATGTGGGATTTCCCTCTGTATGTTGTGAATACCATTGGTTAATAAAGAAGCTGCTTTGGGCCTCTTGCAGCACAGAATAGGGCAAGGCGATGCATAAATTCCAAGCAGATAGAGGAGGAAAGAGTAGGCGGAGTGCCATGTAGATGCCATGTAGCCACCAGAGGAGTAAGAGGCAAACTGCCAGCAGGAACCTTGCTGGTAGGCCACGAGCCTTGTGGTAAGATATAAAACAATGGAAACAGGTTAATTTAAGATATAAGAGCTAGTTAGCTGTACACTTAAGCTATTGAACAAGCAGTTATTTAAATAATATAGTTTCTGTGTAATTATTTTGGGTCTGAACATCTGGGAAACAAAGTAGCAGCCTCTGCCAACAGGCAGCCAAGAAACAAAAGCACAGCCTCCAGTTACAGAATAGTTAATTATTTTCAGGTTATTTAGCAAATCAAAACAACTCTGAGATTCCATCTTACACCTGTAAGAATGGCCAAGA
>LOJH01005477.1:18955-34100 GCA_001685095.1 Ellobius talpinus | reverse complement strand
GGAGAGAGAGAGAGAGCGCAAGGGAGGGGGAACACTAGAAGAATAAGAAATATTTCACAGTGACCTGAAAGACCACTGTAGGGAACGATAACATGACTGAAGGGTGCAGTGTCTATGCAAGATTTCTATATATACTTTTCTGTATAATTTTAAAAGTTTTGAAATAGGAAAACCAATTTTTCCTTCAATAAATGAAACTAAACTGTACTTAATCATGTGTATCAAATTAGATCTTACATGAGAACAGAGAAAGCACGTATTATATCAAGTGACATTAAATTTTATCCTTGGGGACATGATTTCTAAGGCCAAAAAAATGAGATTAAATTAAAGCTGGGGATGCAACACATATAAGGTCTTGGGTTCTCTCTCTCACACACACACACACACACACACACACACACAAACACACACACATCCACACACACATAGAGGGAAGACTAAGAAGCAGGAAAAAAATTAAGCCTCATACTATAGTTTTAATATTCTCTTCTTCTAACTTTACTTTTATACCATCATAAGAGAAAACGAATAATTATGGTAATACAAAGTTCTGAGCTGGGATGTAGCTCCGCGGTAGGATGTTTTCCTAGTATGTTGGAAGTCTTCAGTTTAGCATCAAGCATTATTATATAATCAAAATTTAAGTATGAGACAATTAGCAATGAAATGGTTTAAACATGCTAAAATTGAGGGGAGAAATGCAAATTAAAGACAGAATATCACTATGCCTCTCATAATTACCACAATTAAAAAGTGACATCAAAGCCAGCAAAAGATACAGAGAAACTGCCCCCAACATATTTCTGTTGAAAACATAAAATGGTAATCACTCTTGCAAGGAGCTTAGAAGTTTTCTTAAACACTGGTCATGCATTTACCATAGCAACCAGCAATCTTACTCCAGAGCATTTATCCACAGAAATGAAACCCACTGCTTTACAAAACTGTATGCATGTAATAGGAAAAATTTGAAAGAAATCATAATGGACTGAATTATGTCCCATAAAAGTTCTGTTGAAAACAAGAGTTTTGGTGGAAACCTATAATATCAGCACTTAGGTAGGATTATAAGGAAGGAGGAGGAACTCAAATGATAGGCCAGAGGAGGTTACAGAACAAGAAAAAATAAGTCACAGGTCCTAACTTCCAGTACTTTGGTATGTGAAATCATTTGAAGTGGGGGGAGGGGAGGGTTACAAAAATTACCAAGTTAAAATGAGGTCATTACTGTGAGCCTTAAAACAATGAATAATAAGAGTTCTGACTAAATGGGAATTGGGAAATTACACAGACAGAGAAAGTACCACATGAAAATAAAGGCAGGTCCTTTCACATTAATAATAAGCACTTTGGAAAAAATTAAAAAAGAAAAATGAATGCAGAGAAGCAGGTGATGCTTCTATAAACTTAGAACACCAAAGCATACTAGCAAGCTGCCAAAAACTAGGGAAGAAGGCATGAACACAGCTCTCAGAAGAAACCAACTGTGCCAACACCTTGATCTTGACTTCTATACTCCAGAATAAATTTCTCCCATTGAGTCATCTATGTAAATGTGTAGGAATTTGTTATGATGACCCTAAAAACTAATTTAACCACTTCCACAAGTGAATGGTTAAACAAATACTTTACAGGTACACCTAGAATATATCTAAGCAATAGAAAAAATAAATTGCTAAAATATAATAATCTCAATAGATCTCAAAGGAATTATAATGAATTTTAAGACACAATTCAGATTGTCTGCTGGATGATTTCTACTTATCTTACTATCCTAAAAATGTCAAATTATGAACAGATTACAGTGGCTAACAGGGACTTGGGGCAAAATACAGACAGGTAGATGACTGTAATAAATGAGTACCACAAATCATAATCACGTATCTACATATTTAACAAACTTGCATACAAATGTCAGAACGTAGCTCAGAAAAGAGGACTTGCCTAGGTGAGGCAAGGTCCTAGGATAAATATTCAGCACTACAAAAAAATATTGTGCCGGGCAATGGTGGCACACGCCTTTAATCTCAGCACTTGGAAGGCAGAGGCAGGCAGAACTCTTTGAGCTCGAGGCCATCCTGGTCTACAGAGCTAGTTCCAGGACAGGCTCAAAAACTACAGCAAAACCCTGTATCGAAAAAAAAATATTGCATAGAAAGCAAACACAGTCACACTGGTCAAATGAGTATTTGCATGATACTGGGACATTTGGGTCAGCTCCAGACACTTATACACTGCAACAATTTCAATTACTGGTATGTTTTCTGTGGGGAGGCAGAGGGGCTGAGGTAGGTTCTCACTAGGAGTTCTGACCTGGCTGAAACTCTATATGGCTCAGCAGGTAAAGGGGCAGGACCTGAATTCAATCTGATCTACACACAGAGAGAAACACCATGACACCAACATGCTTGTGGGCACATGCACACATACTAAAGAAAATACAGTTTCCTTTTGGAGACAGTCTTACTGTATAGCCTCAGCTAGCCTGCAACTCACTATTTATTTAGATCAGATTTACCTTCAACTCAAGAGATCCACCAGCCTCTGCCTCCTAAATATTGAGATTAAGTGTGTATTATATCATGCCCAAATATAAAATGCAATTTTAAAAAATTTCAAAGATCAACACTGTATTTTTTAAAAGGTTAAGAGCTTTGTTTAAAGCTACACAGATATTCAGAAACAAAATTTACCAGGTGTGGTGGTACATTCTTGCAATTCCAGAACTTGGGATGATATAGAAGGACAAAGAAGTATAAAGCCAACCCAGGCTATATAGCAAAGTCGTGTCAATCAAAAGTTTTGGGGAATGTTTGGGAGTTTTTGGTGATATGGTTGTTTGAGGGAGAAAAAGAGATACAGAAGGAAAAAAAGAGCCAAATTTCTGGATTAAAATCATTTCTGCACATTTTCTCCCAAATTTATGTCTTATTAAATTAATCCACCACATTAATAGCTGTTCAAAACATAAATGGGATTATACTCATAAAATACTATGAATCACTCACTCAATGTCCAACCATAAAGGGTTCCGTTTCCTTCTGCTGTATTTAGATTCTAAAATTACCACACAGAAATCCCTAAATATTAAGATCTTCACTGGATGCAATAAAAATTTCATAGTATCAGTGCAAAAATAGCAATAGTTTCTTCAAAATTGCATACATAAAAAAATCTCTAGTAAAATCTTGAACAAAAAACTCTCAACAGGTGTATCTTACCATTAATTTTATTGTAAAGTAATATTTTGTATTCGGTAATTATACTTACTGAAGTGGATCTGTAACTCTCCCAATCTGTAGATCTCTTTAATGACTAAAGGAAGGAAAATTAATATCTCTAAGAGAGCAGCTCTCTTTGACCAGGGTGTATGTCTACCTCAGTGGTAGAACACTTGCCTAATATGCACAAGGCCCTAAATGCAAATCCCTCCACAGGTGAAAGGGGGATTGTGGTAGTGTGAATGTAATTGTCCTTCATAATCTCATAGGGAGTGGCACTATTAGGAGGTATGGTTTTTTGGATTGGATATGGAATATTGGAAGAAGTGTGTCACTACAAGGGTGGGCTTTGAGATTTCCTATGCGTAAAATACCACCCAGTGTCAGTGTCTCAGCTGACTTCCTGTTGCCTACAAGATGTGGGACTCTCAGCTACTAACTACAGCACCATGTCTGCCTGGACACAGCCATGCTCCCTGCCATGAATATAATCTATTGAACCTCTGAAAAGTAAATGAGCCACCCCAGTTAAAGGTTTTCCTTTATAAGAAAGTTGCCATGGTCATGGTGTCTCTTCACAGCATTAGAAATGTAACTAAGACAGGGATATTCTCGAAAATTCTAGTATATAAAAGAGCCATATGAAATGTGTTAAGATAGTCACCAGCAGCCAGGCAGTGTTGGCAAACGCCTTTAATCCCAGAATTTGGGAGGCAGAGGCAGGTAGATTTCTGTGAGTTTGAGGCCAGTATGGTCTACAAAGTGAGTTTCAAGACAGCTAAGACTGTTACACAGAGAAACTCTGTCTCGAAAAACAAAACAACAAAACAAAAAAGATAACCACAGGCTCCACATCCAGGTACTCTGTAAATCAGTAAATTTCAACATCTATATTATACACAAACTCCTAAGGACAGCTTCTTCAACTGTGGCCTGCATAAAGGAATGCGGAGGTCCTGAAGAAGTTGGCAACAACAAACTATTTCCAAATACTTAACAATGAAAACTTAAATCAAAGTCAAATGTGTAATGAATCCAAGTTGTTTGACACCACTTGCCCATGCTGCAATACAAGACTTCATGGTAGCCTTGGTTCTCAAGATGAAATGTGCACTTTGCAACAGCACATGCACTTACTGTCATGCAACATCAACAAAGCACTTGATACATCTCAGGTTAGATTTGATACTGCAACTTATGAAGTGCGGTCTGTACTTTTACAGAAACATAATGCTTTAATTATAGAAAACAGACAATATTTTTGTACTGTTATTCCTCTGCATGTAAGTATCAAATTAGCATATATTTGGATTGCACTGTGGTACAATGTTTAATTGTAAAAACTGTTTTTGGAGTTACTAGCTTTTCATTTTAAAAACTTAAGTTAATTCTGCCTTGAGATTAGGATGGAATTCCTAACAATTTCTAAAATTTCGCTATTTTCTAATTCTGCCACTTTGTGGTATGTATTTATGCAAGCAGGCATTCTCAGTATTATTATAAAATCAAAAATACTGATCAACTTAGAAAAGCAGTGGAGATTTTCTGTCCTCAAATACTAAAATTCATTCAAGATTTAAATCTTTTGTAAAAAATAAACATATCCTTCCCATTAGTATGTTAATATTATGTTCTTTAATAAATGGTACATGTATAAGAACTTGTTAGGGGTAGGATTTATTTAGGGTTGGGGAGGATTTATTTAGTTTTATGTGTATGTTTTACCTGAATGTGTATCTGTGAACCACATGTGTGCCTGGTTCTAGCAGAGGCCAGGGAATTCCCTAGAGCAGCAGTTCTCAAACAGTGGGTCCTGACTTTCACATAACAGAAGCCCTGTATATCAGATATTTACATTACAATTCCAAACAGTAGCCAAATCAAAGTTATAAAGTAGCAATGAAAATAATTTTATGGTTGAGGGTCATCACAACATGGGGAACTATATTAAAGGAACACAACATCAGGAAGGTTGAGAAGTACTACCCTAGAACTAGTCATAGAAAGCTGTGAACTGACATGTAGGTACTGAGTCCTGTACAAAAGCAGCAAGTGCTCTTAGCCAGTGAGCCATCTCTCCAGCATACTCCCCCTCAACAACTGATTCAACATAAATCTTTATGATTATTAGTGAATGTTGGACATTTATACCTATTTTACATACCTACAAATCCAGAGTTAGGTAAAAAGAGGTCACAGGTAGGAAGATGTTAAAAAGCCCACCCTACTATAGATAGATCCAACGCTCACATTAAGAAAAAGTACTGCAAGTCATGGAATCAGCAACCTATGATATATAGGATGACCCAGTTAGTTCTAGAGACACTGAAAGCATGAATAGGAAAAGAAGCAAACACACTTCCCCCTTTCTGCCTTGGGCCACTTAATCATCTGAACCTTATTCACTCAAATGCCAGGAACCCACAGCTCAATGATGCATTTCCCCAGAACGTCCTTACAAGGCTTCCTAAAGATCAAGTCACCAACAGCCAGTAAACCACTCTTCTTCCTTTAAGATAGAAATATGCTTTTCCTGGACTGAAAACCTCCTGTCAGACCCAGGGGTGTGATGGCACATGTATAATCCCAGCACTTAGGAAGCAGAAACAGGACTGCCACAAGTCTGAGGCCAAACTGTTCTACGTTTTGTATGTTTATACAACATATATTTATCACATTTTGAACCACCTTGACCTAGTGTTCCCCAGTGCATCTTCCTCCCAATTCATGGCCTTTTTTCTCTTTGAAGCAGGGTCTCACTTTGTAGGCCAGGCTAACCTTGAATCCTCTGCATCTTCCTCTCAAGTTCTGAGATTACAAAATGTACCATCATGCCAAACTGCCATTTTTAAAGGTCTATTTAAAACCTTGGCTATTGGATCAGTTCCTGGTATTCTCCCAACACAGCTAACCCCTACCCTATGCCAAACCCCACTGCCTGGCTGTAATTCTAATAATTATAAATTATCTCTGTTTCATGAATCTATCTTTACTCTCTCCCCCATGTTACTGCTCCTTTCAAAAGTATTACGATGGTCAAATACACAAAAACTAGGATTTCAATTTAAATATTAAGCCCCTCTATAAAAGCACTGGTAGTTGGACTTTTAAAAATCCACAATCTTCTAAATTTAAAAACATAAACCAAGATCTTAATGAAGTCTTCAGAAATGAAGTACACTAATGCCTGCAACTTACAACTTACTATGAAGTACATTTAAAAAGAAATAGACGGTAAACCAGGTGTAGAGGTATATGCCTTTAATCCCAGCACTCAAGAGGTTGAGGCATGCAGAGCTCTATGAGTTCGAGGTCAGCCTGGTCTACATACTGAATTTCAGAACAAGCAGGACTAAGTGGAGAGATACTGTCTCAAAACAAAAATAGATGATAGAAGCCAATGCCATAAGAACAGAATTTTTTAAAAGTCAATACCAGCAAACCTAAGAGGTCAAACATAGGTGGTAAATACAGGAATGTTCACTGTACTATTTTGTTATTTTTCATAATAATGTGTTCAGAGAAATTTGTAATCATTCTTCTCTAATTCCATGAGTACAGCAACAGTCCTAGACAAGCAATTACTATAGAGTACACAGACATAAATATGTATAGAATGCCCCAGGTTACAGAGAAGTGGCTCTAACGGGAAAGGGGAGCTTAGGAATGGTTCCAGGTGACCCTAATCTAAAAATAGAAAGGCATGTACTGTTATGCTGTCAAGTGTATACAAGAGCATTCGAAGCATTATAAAAACCTACAGGCAGAGAGACAGGCAAACAGCTTGGCGTCTTCAGAGAATTAAAGTTGTTGGCTCTAAGCACAATTTCTGGGGGAAGAAAGAAGGTAGGATGGTTGGTTTGAAATGGCCTGATAAACGCCTACTAAACCTAAATCACTAACTCCTCTGTGAAATACACATCCTTAAGTGTCAGATAATCATCTCTTTCTTTTGATATATTTTATATAAACATCCATGTTACAATAATTCTTCAAGCCAGGAGGTGGTGGTACACGCCTTTAGCCCCAGGTAGAGGCAGTCAGAGGCTAGCCTGGTCTACAGAGCAAGTTCCATAACAGCCAGAACTACACAGAGAAACCCTGTCTCAAAAGTCCAAAATAATAATAACAACAACAATAAAAAATCATTTTGTGTTTGTATGAAGACTCTGGAAACTGATGTCAAAAATTTCTTAATAATCCTGAAATGACATGCTGAAATTAAAATACATGCTCAGATGCTGGGCATGATGACAAACAGCTTTAACCCCAGTATTGGCAGAGAGAGATCTTTGTGAGTTTGAGACAAGCCTGGTCTACAATGCAATTTCCAGGCCATTCAGGAATACAGAGTGAACCCTGTCATTACATGAAAATCACCAGCTGGAAAGGTGCCTCAGAGTTTAAGAGCACTGGTTGCTCTTCCAGAGGTCCTGAGTTCAATTCCCAACAATCACATGGTGGTTCAGAACCATCTGTAATGGGATCTGATGTTCTCTGTCATGCAGACCTACAAGTAGACAGAGTACTTGTATATGTAAATAAATAAATCTTTAAAAATATACATGCACAGTTGTAGTTATTGTTAACATAAAGCATTCCTTAAGTAACATGCCCATGAGTTTCCCTTACAACAAAAAATACCCACACTAACTTAAATTAAAAAGATTGAGCATGACGGTGGATACCTATAATCTCAGGACTCAGCATGTCTGAAGCAGGAGACTCATGAGTACTAATTCAACCTGGGCTACAGTGTGAAACACTATCTCAAAATATTTTGTAAAACAAAACAAAACAAAAAAACTTAAGTTTTGTCACTTACTATGTTCTTTATATCTTATAATTTCATATTTTATTAAATAAAACTCCGTTTTTACCTTTGGAAAAAAAAGATGTTTAAAAGAAAGAATAAAGAAATGGTGATATATTCATAACTATTATTCTACTTCTTTTCATTTAATGATAGATACTAACTTTGTAGAGAAGGGAAAGAATGTTACTGGGGCTTGAACCCCAGAAATTTTACCTTAGGTTTTTATAATATCAGCACATTTTTATGCTACATCTTTTGTATTTATAAGCACAATCATCTCTTTCAGGGTGACTACCTGCAAGAGCTTGGAATGGGAGAACTGGAATTTATCACTTTATACTTCTTTATACTGAATTTTTAACATGAGCTACGATCATTACATATTCACAAGTAATAATAGTTATCCCTTTTTTGAAGTAACATACTCTAATATTTGAACATCTTTTAAAGAGATGAGGACCATGATTCAGAAGCTTTTATATCTCCTGGATACTCTCTTTTATAAAATACCTAACTCAAGAAAGGCAAACACTTCAAAGAATTCCATTACAGGGAATTCAATAGTTTCATCTACAATAGAACTTCCAAAACACATTTGTTGGAAACAAATGAGACAAAAAGAGAAAAGAGAAAGCAAAGGAACGGGCAGACACAGACATAGACACAGAGATTAAAAAAAAACAACTCATCGTTTAACAAGATGCCTAACTGTAACTCACTGGACAATGAAAATGTACACAAGTCAATTTGCAAACCACAAAGAGAACATGGGACTTAAACCCAGGCAAACTCTTTTTAATAAAGTTTCTTCCTAATTCAGAATACAAATAAAGCAGAGAGTACTGACACACACCTTGGAAGCACACACAGCATTTAGGGGGCAGAGGCAGAACTCTCCATGAGTTCAAGGGCAGTCTGCTCCACAAAGGGAATTATAGGCCAATCAGGGTTAAACAGACCCTGACTCAAATAAAAACCAAAACAGAATACAAATAAACGACAGATGAATAAACCAAGTTCATACTATGTCTAATAGTACTCAAAGATGAATAGAGAAGGCAATCAAACTAACAAGCTTTTAAGGAAGCAATGACATAGAAAAGAACACAAATACTATAAAAATAAATCAACAAAACACATAAAGGAATTTGAAAGGAAAGTAATAGTAAAATTTGTTTTCCTTATTGACAGAGACAGGCTACACAAAAAAGGAACGGGCATGGAAGAGTATATAATGGATGCGTCCCTGCAAAATAATTAAGTGGGGCATATATCTAGGACTTAAAAAATGTTTCTTTGGTGACTTGAAAAAATGAAATTTTACAAAAATACTGACACAAAAATACATAATAGATAAGTCTATTTATTAATAATTTTTAAGAACAATAACCATAAAATCCCACATTACCAAAGGAGTAGAATGATAATGTGTGCTAAGAGTTTATCTATAAAGAAAAAGCCAGTTCATAAGACTATTAAAGTGCCCCACAAGTACAAGAAATAACAGTGTACAACATAAACTAGATCAAACCTTTGAATATTTTAGTGCTTAATATTTTTTAGTGTATACTATAGAAATAATCAAATTTAATTTCCCTTTCTATATTATAAAACTATCAATTTGGAAAAGAAAATCAAAAAAGTCTGGGACTAGAGTTCAGTGCCCTTGGCTAAACTCCCAATACACACGTAAATGCACATGCACACATGCATTCTCTCTCTCTCTCATGCACACACACACACAAACCACACAGCATTCCAATATTCTGAAAAAGCACATAGCATTCTAATATTCTGAATATTTCACTTATTTTCATTTTTTCACCCAGCCTGTGCTCATATATGCATACACTTGTCTCTAATACTTGTCTTTCAAAAGTGTAAACACAAGCTAAGGATACAGATCATTGGAGGAGCACTTACCTAGAATGCACAAAGTCTTAAAAACTGTAGTTACAGAGTGAGTATAGGATGCAATTTTTTTCTAATCATGTGGATTTCTACTATCTCTGCAGTTTTCCTAAGAATCTCAAAAGAAATTTTATGAAATCCTACCAAATGTGATAATCTACTCATATACTATCAAACATTATAATCACTTATACTGTATATAAATTTTTAATGAATTACTTATTTTCATTAGATCAAAAATCAAGCCACATTTGTTCTAAATGATCTAGTTAATCATAATACCAAATAAATTATTGCTTGCAAGATCATTGTCTAAGGATTTAAAATGACAGATATCACATACCTACCTAACTTAGCACCTGGCACTTAACTCAATAAATGGAAGCAACAGTACTTAATTTCATTTAACATTCAAATTGTTATTCATATCACTTGTGTGAACATTACCTGGAATTGTAAAACTTTATTTGCTGCAAAAGCTGGGGTGTTAATTATGACTGTCAAATTGATTAGATTAAGAATAGTTAGGAGATTAAAGTGGCATATCCTGAGTATGTCTGAGAAGTTGTCTTCATAGACGATCAACTGAGGGAAGAGACCAGGAATCCTGTGGTAACATTCCCTGGGATAAGAGACCAAAGAACAAAAAAGGAAAGAGGAAAAAGCTAGCTGAATGCCAGGGTACCCTTTTCTCTCCTTCCTAGCAACCCAACATGAACTGTTCTGCTCTGATACCTGCTCTGCTCTGCCACATCCTCCACACACAATGGTCTGAAATGTCTGAAACCATGAACTAATTAAATAAGCCCTTCCTCCCAGAAGTTGGCTATGTCAAGTATTTTGATTATAGCAAAGAAAATATCAACTATAACTGCTTTCCAAAAGTTTTCATATTGCTTATCCCTTTCTATACTGTAATCAATCGTTTCATCTCTGCAATATTTTATAAAATCACAATGCCAAGCACAGATATTATCACACACTTTAATATACTATCTGTAATTATTTCAGAGTAGGTGATATCCTGCTCATTTTTCAGATGAGAAAACAAGTACATTAGATAACTTCCACAAAGTCATAGTTAATAAAGTTGTAATAGCTCAAGGTCATACATATTAAGGTATCATAGCTGGAGGCTACACGTAAAGAAAGACCAGTATTGAGGATTCTAACTTAAATTTAGCTGGCTCCAGAACTTAAGTTCTTTAAACTATTTCAAACTTACTCAAAATAAATTCATTTGTTTGGAAGCTATTCAATATTATAGGTACAAACATGTAATAGAAAACTATTAACCATAATTACCTTAGCTATTATTTATTTAATTCATTCCATAGCATACACATATCCAGGATCAAGGCATAAAAGATTAGAAAGAATGAATGGTTGGAATCATAGCTCTGTCTATACATTATAGCCTATATTAAACAAATTAGAGGTTAGAACAGTCTGTAAGACTTTTTTCCTGTCCTAAAATTCTAGTTCTCAAAAGACTAGGCCCAGACCCCAGGAAGCACTGGGTATATGTCTAGGGCTTTATTTGTTTTCTTTTCTTTTTTTTTTAAAAAAAACACATTTCTAACCTTGTAACCTTGAGCCAATTTTGAATATCAAGACCTCACTCCCTAGCGGACTATTATTCCAACAGATTGAAAAGTGTTATGTAAAGTCCAGAGTGTACTGAACTACAGTTGAAGGCCAGGGAGATAAAAGAGTAAAGGCATTCGCGCCCAAACCTGAGTTTGATTCCACACTCATGCTGTAGTGGAAGAACCAGTTCCTGCAAATGTCCTCTGACTTCCATACATGCATCATAGCAGTTAAACATACATACACATACACACCCATATTTAATTAAAAAGTTAAACATTATGGTAGGATCTACAACATTTGATTAAAAGACATAATGAGCAGCATAGTCAGTCAGATTTCTGAATTATGCATTACCTTCAACACTAGAGAATACAGTGCAAACATAAATCCTCACCCAATCTTGCAAGATAGTGGCCAAAAAAAGCAATACACTTTTAACTATTCTTTTCTCACCACCTTCCAACAGCCTAACTTCTTCAGCTTGGAAAAGAAACTTGTCTATGTTTGAAAATACTACACTAAATCAGTTTCTTAAAATAAGAGTAAAATCTTTTCATAAGGAAAATGCTAATCACCATAGTTCAGATGAGTTTAGACATAGTTAAATAAAGAATAAGATTTATTTAAGCAATTCTGGATTGTAATGCTATTTTTTCTTTGTATTTTGTTTGTTTTGAGACGGGGTCTCATGCTGCACAGGCTGAGTTCAATTCACAATATAGCCAAGGTTAGTCTGGAATACCTGCTCCCATACCACACTGGAGATCAAACTTAATGCCTTAAGCAAACATTGCAAAAAAAAGCACTCTGCCATCATGATACATCCCCAGCCCTTGGCTTTTTGCAAGTCTCACTATGTACCACAAGTTGGCACTAAACTAGAATTATTTCCCCCATCTTTTCCTCTCAAGTGCTATGATTAGAGATATCGGTCACCTCATCAAGATGTTTTTTTTTAACCTTAGCACAATTTTACACTATCTAGTAAAAAGTTCCTCATCATTTTTTTTTTCTGCTTCTCAAACTGACTTTTAAATTTTTGGGGAGTTCTAAACCTTCAGAAATCTGGCTACATCATTACTAGAACTAAATTTATTTCAGAATATTTTAATTCTTATTCACATAAATTTACAGGTGAAACAATTCAGTCATTCAACCAACAGTTATTAAATAACTGCTATGTACCAGGCACTGTTTGAGACACCAAGGTTAGAGCAATAAACAGAAACATTCCTGTTCAGAAGAAGTTTAAGGTACACTGGAGAAGTCAGAAGTACAAAGAAATACCAAACACTGGTAAATACAAACCAGTAAGTAAAACAAGGTGACAGGGTTGAAAGGTACAGATCAATTCATTATATCAAAATAAGTAGCATGCTTATTTTTAAGTAAAGCTATAAATAATGCAGTTACATCTCCTAAATATCCTCCTTCATGACTGAAAATAATCATTATCAAGAAACAGATGATTACTACCAACAACTTCATTTCACCATAGCCTACATTACTAAAAAGACCGTTTCACTAAAAAGAAAAAAATCTGGGTTTTTTTCCCCATTCATGCTGGTTCTCTTAAATTTTATTTATAAAATATTTTAATTCAGCTCATTCCCTAACTGGCTGCCCACTAACTGCAACTTAGCATCAGTGGACTAAACAAAAGAATGGGTGGATTATCACAAGTTTCCTAACAGACTACTGTCTATAAAGGGAAGTGAACTGAGAAAACCACTAATAAGGTGAACAGATATTACAAAATGATATGCAACTCCAATTTAAAATAATTTGATACACATGCTTAATATTAAAACACATCAACTCCAGTAATTAACCAGAAAACTACTATATACTCATAATTAAGAGGCCCTCAGGTTGGATTGAAGTGTTGGTCACATTCAAAATACTCTGCTGAAAACCAGGAAATGCTCATTCTAGCTAGTAAAGAAATATAAGCAACTTTGGGGTACACTAACCAACAATGTTTACAAATAACAAACCCAGAGGCTAGAGAAATGGCTCAACTGTTAAAGAGTGTGCACTGCTCTTGCAGTAGACCTATGTTTGGTTCCCAGCACCAACATCAGTGGGCTCACAACTCTCTATAACTAGAGCTCCACAGAGACTCTATGCCTCTAGCCTCTGTACCTATAACTAGAGCTCCAGAGACCCTATGCCTCTAGCCCCTATAATTATATGCATTCATGTGCACAAACCCATGCAGAAACCCACACACAAAGACACATAGCTTAAAGTAATAAAAATAGGGCTGGAGAGATGGCTCAGCAATTAATTAAGACTATAAACAACTCTTGAAGAGGATCCAAATGTGGTTCCCAGCACCCACATCAGATGGATCACACTGCATTCCTATTAAAATACCCAGATGCACACACGTACAAGCAATTCAAATAAAATCTTTAATAATTCTAATAATAAATGTTTTAAAATGAACATCCCTGTTTTGTTCTAGGCAGGGGAAAACCATATCCAAAGCAGGAATAACATGCTTACAAGCAAGGTAAGATGGGTGAAAACCTATTAAAGAGCTCAATTTGAGTTATCAAGAGCTTTAAAAATACTCAAGCTTAGCCAGGCAGTAGTGGTGCATGCCTTTAATCCCAGCACTCGGGAGGCAAAAACAGGTGGATTTCTGTGAGTTCGAGGCCAACCTGACCTACAAGAGCTAGTTCCAAAGCTACAGAGAAACCCTGTCTCAAAAAAAATCAAGCTTGCTTATGCGTAGTGACACACTCCTTTAATCCCAGTACTTGGGAGGAAAAAACAAATGGATTAGTCAGCCTAAGCACACAAGAAAACACAGGTTAGTTGTAGAAGCAATGCTATCTCAAAGAGATGACAGATAAACACAATAGGTAGCCCTGTGATGGCATAAACAAAAGTGTGTGCCTCACATGTACCTTCAAAAGTAAACTTTAAACCTGGATGATGGGTACATATCCCTGTAAAACCAGCAGCCTGAGAAACTGAAGCAGGACGATTCCAAATTCAAGGTTACACAGGAAGTTCAAGATCAGACTAGACAACCCAGTGAAACAATGTCTCCAACAGAAAAAAAAGACTAGGGAATACAGTTCAGTAGTAGGGCACCTGACTACCATGTTCAATCCTCAGAACTGAAAATTTTAAAAATGGAAACTCTGGATGCATGAAAAGTTTAAATATAGAAGGAAGAAAAGCAGAAGGTATTTCCAAATTTCCAAACTGGAGGCAATTATTGGAATACTGAAAAGCATTTGAATATACACATGACAATACTCATTTCTCCTTCTAACACTTAGTTATCACTACTTAATTAGCATCTTTCTACCTACTACAAAATACATTCTACAAGGGGAGGAACCAGGCCCTTGTCCATTGACAAATCCTCTGGGCTTACTGTAGTGTTTCTCACATACTATCTAATCAACTATTTGTTGAACAATTAACATTTCTTGGAATTAACACAATGAAATAAAAGCAGGAGTGGGGAGGACTGAAAATAAAGTTCATTTAGTAGATTGGTTAGCCAAGCATACTCTAAACTCTAGGTCTTAACCTCAGTAACAGAAACACACACACACACACACACACACACACACAC